>JAULKQ010010699.1:0-12415 GCA_032356285.1 Smithsoniella earleae | reverse complement strand
AGTCGTTCAGCTACCTAGGCCGCCAAGCAAAGACCTACCTCGACCAAATTGGGTGCATAAACGCTGATAGAGCCACTGTTTTTCAGGGTCCATATAGAATGGCAGATTTTTGTGTAGGGTGTCAAGCCAGATAAGTGTTAGCTTGTGCTAGGGAAGCGCTTTCTTCACAAGGAAATCAGTACAGTTGTACATCAGAACTGTCAATGCAGCGCCTCTTGAAGATCTGCCACGAATGGAGGAATGACTCTTGTCTACAGACAGCAATAGAATCTTGGATTCACTAGACATAAGTTCTCCCCATAATTCTGGAAGATCTCGTGAGTAGGAGCAGTTAGTTTGGCGTTGCGGTTCACAATTCTTCATTGCCGCTCAGTTGTCGCGAGTGTTTTGGTAGGTAGTGGCAGTGTTGGCCCTGGCGAAGGTCCGAGACTGCAAAATCCTGCCTCGATCATCTTACCCGTTGCCACGTGACGTACGAATCAATGTATTTAAAACTTGCAGCGATTCTGAGGTTGGTCTGATGACACATGTAGAAGTAAGATCAACGAAACACAAGCGCATCTGTACAGAATGTTGTTATACCCCGCGCACTTTATCGTTCTATGCCTCAAGATATTCGTCACAAGGAAGCTTGCCACCTATTTGTTTTCCGTGCAGCTTCTTCTTGTTACTTCCACGGTGGTGCAAGTCAACTATACTGTATGGTCAGGGCGTAAATGCCCCCCTGCTTCCGTTTGCCGCAATCACGCAATAACGGGCGATCTGGAGACTGCGAATCCATAACATGGCGTCAGATACCTCAGTCATTCCGTTAAGAATTAAGCTATGTATCGATAGCTTTATCGATAGCAAGGCTCATTTCAGCTGCAACGTCTGGATTCTGCTCGCTGTCAAACAAGCACGTGGTGATACATTTGCATTGATGGGAAGTCTCATTTAATTTTTTTTGTCACTTGAAGCCGTGATCTTGCTTGTACTTACGCGAGTTTGCGCATGCTGTCCATCTGGTTTTCCACGATCAAGTGCGCACGAGAAATTTCAACGCAGTTTTTGTGTGAATCTCCTGTAAAATCTCCATGCCATCCACATGTATTTATTGCACCGGGCATGATGCCGCCATTATAGCTTCAGTGACTCGTTTCGCGGGGCATCTGACCCAACTGGATACTCAACAGCATGAATAATTCTGACGAATCACGCTCTTGAACGGGAAACAAGAAAAGAAACTGTGAAAATTTGTGAAAGTTTGTATGGTGTATGAAAAAGGGCGTGTCAACACTGGATTGGTTGTGTCCAGTTGACTCAGCCAACGTCGCTGGTGTGATGCCGGAAGATCGTGCAATCGCACGTGTAACTTACAGCAAGTGAAAAAAACAAATCGCAGAACTATACTGCACAAACTATGTCGAAATAAAGTACGGCAGATCGTTCAGTCTCTCAAATCACAGTGAAAGCTCGTCCGATGCATCGCGATGGTCAAAAAGAAAGTTGAAAAGGAAAGATTAAGCCCCACATGGAAAGTTGCTGTGAAAGAGAAGCCCGCTTTCCTTGCCCGTGGTGTCATTGATGCCAGCACCCAATGGGGCAATTTCAATCAAGTAAGTATAACTCAAGTCCGACTTAACTCACTAATAGGAATTGCGCTGATATTCTCTATTGGTCAGGTTGCACGAATCACCTTGATGCATGTGACAGCACATTCCTTTGACTTCATCCGCAGAGTACATTGAAACTAGCGCGGGGACTGCTAAAACAGTACGAATTCATTCGACGTTCTGATTTATGGTGTCACTCGTCTGTATTGACAGATGGCTTACTGTCTACAGTATAGACTCAACGCTTGGTTCTTCCGATCTACACCCCCACATGGTTCAACTTGCTGAGGAGCTCGACATATCGGAATTTACTGACGCGGTCCGCACAAATTCAACTTCGTGAGTCGGACACTTAAATAACGACACAGCCTGTCACCTTGAGGTCTCTATACATTTGAAACAACGGTCCACTTCTGGCTCAACTTGGGTTCCCAAAATACATCATACTCTCCGAAAGTTCATGCATCATAGAAGCAGCAAGATGCTTATTGTGTCATGCATACAATTATTACATGTAACCAGTTCACACATCTTCGTTTTCATGCATAGGGACGGACACCGAAGAAATTATGTGACTCCAAATACGTCCTGTAGCTGGCTCCGTTGTTTCGTTCATTCCTTCCTACTTTTACAGAAAAGCACCCAAAAGACTATTTTCCTCGAATTGCCTGTAGTACAGTATAACTAACCCATTGCCTTGTGCTACCAAGGATCTATCTGCGCGCACCGAGCCTAATCATACCTCACACAAAGAGACAAGTGAATTCATGTAGATATTTCTCTCCAGTACTTTTCTGGTGATGCGTCGGTTAGGCTGGTCATGTAACACGATACAAGTGCTCATCTGTTCTTGTGGATAGTCCTGAGACGATTGCTTCTGGTGCACTGCACAAGCGTCAAAAGTTCTTCCGAAACTTATTGGTTCCGCATGGAGGAAGGAAAGCCGGACATCGCTTCGGTTTCGGATGAGGATCTGAGACAGAAGATCAGGGACACTATTCCCACTCTTGATCTTGAAGTAGCGACAGAGAGGCAGCTGCGCAAGCAGCTTGAAGAATTCTATGGCTGTGGTCTCATAGACAGGCGGAAGGTATTCAAAGAGGAAATTGAGTCGTTTCTGCTCGAGCAACAAGACCAGTACCCAGGCTCTCCCCCGGTCAGCGATCAAGATAAAGATGATGAAGAAACGAAGTCGCCCAAAAAGAGACGGCGCGGTGGTATTGCTACCAAGCAGGCTATCAGTGACGAGCTCCGCGAGTTTTTAGGTGCTGTATTTCATGTCCCAACACAGCTTCGTTGTTAGAACACAAATTCTCACCCACGTATCTACATGTTCCTCACAGGAAGCTTGAAATACGTGAAACTCCTAATTAGCGTTGTTTAAATACTTATTGAAATCTGCGCCTTGCAGGAGCAGAAGAGGGTGCTGCATTCTCTAGAACAGAGATAGTGAAAGCAATATGGGATTATGTACGCGCCAACAAGCTTCAAGACCCGAGCGATGGTCGTTATTTTGTAGAAGATGACAAACTCAAGTTGATATTCAAATTTCCAGTGAACATGTTCACCATGAACAAGCAGCTTTCAGCGCACATCAAGGGAGCCGTAACCGAAAATGCAAAGAAAAAGGCGAAGAAGGAAGACGCTGATGGACCAAAACGCAAGTCTGGATTAAGCATGCCTATGCTACTAAGTTCGCAACTCGCCGATGTGGTGGGACAAGATATTGCTTCCCGTAGCGAGTGTGTTAAACTTCTATGGGCGTACATCAAGCAAAATAATCTTCAAGACCCTGCGAACAAGCAGAAGATATTAGTCAAATCAGATGAAAAGCTGTATGAATTGTTTGGTGTCAATGAGTGCAGTGGATTCACAATGAACAAGTACATTCAGTCTCATTTCATTCGTCCCGCTGCGTAAAGCGAACCCGTCGCTTTCTACCTGCAGTTGTGTCTTTTCAGATTCACTTCGTTTATTGTCCCATATTGTTCCCCTTTTTAACCAGACAACGCAGGTATACGCATGAGTATTTAAGTGTGCATATGTAAGAGTACTTAATTGCCCGCCGTTTTGGCCAACTTGATACGCTCATATGAACGTTTTTCACAGACATAAACGTATTTGTTTTTACAAGTCGATTTACACAATTGCAATCCTTCAATCCAATCAGTGAGTTGCATGATGAACGATGGTGGTCGTAGATCAGTACATGCTCGATTTTCCTTGTGATTAGAATGTATACCAGTACTCGGTTGCAAAAAGAATTTTGGGGATGTGTGGCAGAGCGTCTCATCTGCCCATTATTTTATTAGTGTCAACTGTTGAAATGCGCTCTTGAAAATTCTATCAGGGGCTCCGAATAGATCAAGATAATGAAACTATTTTTCATTTATCCGATGTGTAGTTCATGTCGATTCTGATTCCAAGTATAGATTGAAGCGAGTGCTTGGGCTCGCCGTGTTCAAGATATTCGGCGCACAATTTTAGGATTGCGAACTAATCTATCTCTAAATTTTCAGGTGTAGCAAAGCTCTGAATTGTTAGAGAATACGTCTGGATTTTTCCCACATGCGAATTTCATGTGGATATTTCCTGTATGTGAAACGTGCAGGGTTGTATGTATGAGGGTCAACTTTGTCTTGTATGTAACCCACAACTTTTATAAGTTAAGCCATAATTTTCTAAACCCTGTTTGACCCAACTTAGCAGTGCAGGGTGGCACGAAAGTTTTCTATCGATGCATATTCTGTCCTGTTGATGTTTCCCTGTTCAACGCGAACATACTGAAGCGATTCCATTCTCTTGAGTACTTCACTACATTAGAATAGTGCTGAAACTAATTAAATTTTCATTTTAAATGCAATAAGCTACGCCTCAGCCCACTGTTAGTGCTCTGAACATCCAAGCTTTAGTGATTGGTTTGCATACAATCCTGATGCCAATCGCAAAAGGAGAAGAAGTTGCTTTCAGTAAGAAAAGACAAGAGACCTATAAATTTCTCAAACAACGTCGCACGACCTGGCTCAAAGCCGACACTGCCACAACGTCACACGGTGCGCAAGTCGGGCTCGACTTAGTTTGTCCTAATGCGACCTTGAAAGTGCCATGATACGAATTCATATACTTGCAAATGCTACTTCTCACCATCTTAGGAAAGTTGAGGCCGCCAAACGAACAGCCTGAAGACGTCGCTCCACATAGATGCGATGAAGCATTGAAACCTGTTGCGGATGAGTTGGCCCAAGTGCTTGTGCAAGAAATCGAGAGTCACACGTGCCCTATATGTTTCGAACTGATGATGCCTCCATCACACTCACCTTGTCTCCTTTTTCCTTGCGGACACAGTTTTTGCAGCTCGTGCGTAGATCGGCACCTGTCACAACAAGCGCCAGCAAGATGCCCGTACTGCCGAGTGAATATAACTAGCAAAGCTATCAACGTTGCACTACAGCAACTTATTCAATCTTACGCTGCTCGCAAAGCCCGATTGACTGAAACAGTTGATACATCAAATAACTCTGTCACAACTGTCCAAGAGCGATGTGAAAGCAACGAAATGGACAGGTTTTGTCTCTGATGTTTGAGACAGCTGTAACCGAGTTCAAGAAACAATATAAATCGCGGAAGAAACCCCCCCCACTCCCCGCCCGTGCAGAATATCTCGTGAACACTCTACCAAGTCCGTTCAGTTGCAAGTCCTAAAGAACAAGATAAGCGCGCTTACAGAAAACGAGCGAGCCTTAGAAGCAGATCATACTGCTTCTTCTCAGGCTTTGGAATTCATGATCGAGGAGGAGTACTCTCTGAACAGCCAGTGCGCTCTTTCTTGAGTGAACACAGTTGGCTTTTCCGTCCGAGTTCAGCTTCGTATTTTCGCAGGGTAGAGAGGATCAGTGCTCAACTAAACCGAGTAACTAAAGAGAGAGAAATACAAAGTGTGAAGGTAGCCGAAACCAGAGCGGCTCTGAAGAAAGTTTGTTCAGAAAAGCAAGACGTCATAGACGATGCCTCTTCTCTAGAACTCGAAGTTGACAAACTCAGATTCTTGCTTCAGGGTTTAGCTGAGTAGCAAGGACTGCCCCCAACTTGCATCCTTGGAAACGAAGATAACATGAATTGCAAAGTTTCTGTCAGCCACTCGTGTCTAGTTTAACTGTGCTTATGTGAGCCATAGAACCAGAGCATAACAAAGTTCCTGTCTCTCACTCTGTAATGTATGAGAACTTTCCCCCCTGCACACATTCTGCAACTCCAAAGTAATACCTCAAGATGTGTTGGGGTGATGCACATGGGCTTGTAGTCTCATTCAATAGTAGTCACTTTCGACGGGTCAAGAGGTAGAACACATGAGCCATGTCAGATTCAGACTCACTCCTTGAACCATCTCAATTCACAATAAAGAAGACTTCTATGCACAGATGGTCATCGCAAATCTATTATGCCAAACTTTGGGTGAGAGAGCTGTGCAATACCCAGAGCACTTGAAGCGTGTGATGGCCAGGCATAGTGAAGGCACCCAGTATAATAAGTAGTTCTTCGTCAACATAGCTTTTATCAATAATTTCTGCTGCTGGTGCAATGATAGTTGATTGTTTTCAAGTGAGTTCCTGATATGTGTGCACAGCTAAGTAAGCTGGTGTTCCGTGACTGCTCTTATTCCGTTGCTTGTTTCAGATGCTTCATGTAAGGTACCCTACATGATGGAAGTCTAATTTCTCAAGTGATTGCGATTAGTGCACAACCAGTCTTCCCAGTATCAGTTTCAGTAAGTGGCACTGTGCAGGTGTGCTGGCTGAGTGTCACAACTCTTGACTGACCTTACTGTTCCCACAAGCACGTGTATGTGTTGCAAGCAGCGTCATGAAACTGCTAGGGTGTTTCAACACAGATGCCATTGCTTCAAAGCGTGTGAAATTGGATAGGTATTGCTTTAAAATATCTAACCAGGACTGCTGAGGGACATGCAACACTATCATATCCTTGTTCAGTGCAAGCCTATGTGTCTCCCAAGGAGCTTAAGGGGATGCACAAGCACTGCGTAGTATATTTGGTCAAGATGTTCAGCAATATTGCATTACCAAAATTTTATTTTGCAAACTTGTGCAGCACCCTTGCCTGGGTCATGAGTCTCAGAGAGCCTGAAAATCTAAAAGAAGTGAGCAGGACAAAGGAGTTTATCTCAGCATCAAAAAGTGTGTGAACCACATGAACGTTTATACAGTACATCTAACTGCCGGAAGACAAACCATAGAGTAGTTCAGGAAGCTTGGGTGACGAGGGCATGGTGAGGATCAGAGTTCAGAGGCTCCTTGTATTTGTACAAAAGCCGGCTCATGAATTAAATTCGTTTTTTTCATCAGGGCATTGGAATCTCAAGATTTTAGGGAGATTGATAACTCAATGCATGTTTGAGATAACCCAGGACAGATGGTCATGGGTTCATTGGAGGATCTTCATTCCTTGCAGATACATCAGGGTTGCACACAGTCATTAGCTGATGTCAATGCATTGTCGAATTTCATCGGATCTAGACATCAATTCAGGATTGTACATCATGAAAATCTGCAACGAATGTATGGTGTCATTGAAAGAAAGCAGGAATGAAGGTAGTTTTCCCACTTGCTTGGTACTAAACTAGTGGCTGTTGGTTCTAAAAGTGTTAGCTTGTGGTTCTTGTTAGGTTAAAAACAGTGTACTGTAATCGAATAAGCATCCGAGGATATCATTGTACATGTTGAACTGTTCCATCAAGTTGCTGATGCAATGTTTCCACAGAAAGTGGTTGAAAAAGCCATCAGGGTACACATACGACATTTCCCTGGATCCTCCAACCTCACACCATCTATCCTAGCTAGGATGAAATAATCACATGGAAATACACATATTGTATGCTCCACAGAAGCACAAGGAGCTGTGGCAACACAGGAAATTATGTCCACTCTTAGTTGTCAACAGCAGATGAAAATTTGGTGCTGGAAACTCACTCACTCACTGGGATGAAATTCAAACAGAGGAAACACGATCGAAGAGCTTGATGCTGTCAGGCTTCATACATGAGGGATGCAGCAATGCCTTCAGACATCAACTCCTCAACAAAATTGGTAACTGAGGAAACTTTGAATGCTCAAGTTTTTCATTGGATGCGGTGGTAAGTGTGCACTGGTTCTAATACACTTAAGCTCCGAATCACCTCTGGTGGGCGGTACGAGACCGATGCCTTTGTGTAACAGCATGACTTGTCGACGCCTGTATTCATCCCAGCGCTCTCTTAGAAAACCAACATGATATGTGATCGAATTGAATACCACGGAAACTTGAGTTGAATCTCAACAAGGACTTACCTCGACGCAATGCTGCGCTCTGGAAGCCCGACGGCTTCGTTGGTGGCAGTTCCGGATCTGGCCTTGTCTGTGACTGTTTCGGTTACGAAGTTCACTTCCCCTTCGATGGTGCACCTGACGACTCACAACTTCCTGACTGTTATGACACGCTCGAGATCGCAAAACTGGAGGGTTGATGGTATGTGGCCGAGACGTGTCCCCCACTCGTGCAAGGATAGATGAACCTTGAGTTGCATACAAGGGCTGTGAGTCCGACGTACACGTTCTCTCGCACTTGTTAGATGGAATACTAGGTACCGAGTTCACATGCTCCGAAGCGAGTACCGCTGCGGCGGGCTCCACCGCAGACATGTCGAAGTCACTCACACGATCCCAACGAATCTTGAAAGAATCCTGTGGTGTGCTGAGAGGCTGGGTTGTTATGTTGCTGCGTGTTCGACAGCGGAGCCTTAACCTTGGTCGACGCTGGCTGCCCTGAAATGTTGAATGTCCAGAGTTTGGTACTTGCTTCAAAGTAGAGTTAGTTCCATCAGGGGTATCAGTACGAGGAGTGTGTGGTGGAGGCGAATCTCTCTCGAATACATTCCTACTCGGGGTCAGCTCAGTTGGAGCTGTAGCAGTGCTTCGAGTCCGAGCACACTGCGGCCTTCCTTCACTACTGCTAAAGGTCTCTATCCTCTCTTTCAGAGGCCTTCTAGAGCTGTCACATGAATTTGATTCACTGTCCGAGCCATTTGAAGATGCGGGATCTGACTGTTGCATCTCCTCGCGTTCGGGGCTCGATGCTTTACACGAGCGCCACGGTTGAGTTCGGCACCTCCTTGGAGAGTTCTGAGGACCACGACGACGGAGATAGAAACGGCTAACGCTTTGTGTTTCCGCTGAAGTGGATGGTATGGTTGATTGTTGTTCCGTTGCTCTGGTATGTCCATAAATATCACAATCCGGGCAAAACCATTGGCCTCGTGGAACAGCATTTAAATTGACGCAGTATGTGTGGAAGGCCCGGTTGCAGCTGTCACAAAGAAGACACAAGTGATCGTCCTTGTCAATCCGGCAAACTGCAAAATTGTGAGGGTGATTATATTAGGACGCCGAGTTTGTCGGAATAGATCTCAAAAACTATTTTTTAGGGCAAACCACACAGCAAGTAATAAACACTTGTCACTCTGAGTTGGTACGCTGCTCACAGTGGTTGGGAACTCTTGTAACAATAACAAGCCAGAGAAGCCCGTTCAAGTTCGATGGCTCTCTTTACAACTCAGAAGTAAAAATTATTTGATAAAAATTGTGCATACTCAGCTGGAGTATTACCTTCGCAAATTTCAGTGTGCCCAGGGTCAGGAATGTTTTGAATGTCATCCAGGTCTGGGTCCACTTGCGAAAGTTCTCTCTCATCGATATCGAACTCATGTTGTAGCTTTGAAGAGGCTTTCAGGTATCCGTGCACATCACCATCCACTCTGCTGGCTTCGAATTCAAAAGAACTGGGGAACGAGTGTTGACACAATTTATGAGCAGCCCTCTTACAAACCGGGCACTTACTACAGTTACTGAGCCACAAGCTAATACATGGAAAACAAAACGCATGCTTGCAGCAGTCAAGTGTGCCAATGCCGGAAGAAAAGCTGTTCACAGAGAAGCATATTGGGCAGGTGAAGCTGGTTTCGCCGTGTGCCATACTGTTCACAGCGCGAATGAAAGGAAATGCATTAAATCTTGCGCTGGTACGAAACTACAGTATACCCATACTCTCTTCCCACACTCCGCTAAGTAAGCATGCTCAATGTCGTAAGAGCGTACAGCCACATGAGACGAGAAATTTGCTAGGAAGTAATGTCAACACATCTTGGTCGAGGTTATAGTAAAGTCGCTTTCGGTTACCACACAATGTATCTGTTTTGCAAGGAACGATATTCTTAACAGGTACCACGACAACCATTTTTCGCTGATAAAGTTACCGCGGGGCATGCACGCGCACGGCTGATTCGACATTCATTGGGTGAGTCCATACCAAGAGACACCACTGAGGAAGACGTTACTGCATTTTGCGTTATGTTATATAAAAAGATCCTATTTTTGCAGGAAAGACGAGGGGTGATTTGTTCGTTAAGCAGACAATGTGAGATGTACTGAAAACACACTCCATTGACATTAAAATCAACAAACATTATAATCAACAAATATCCAGTATCGAAATAAGCATATCCTGCTTTCGAAAAAAAAAAAAAACAGCTTTCGGATGACAGCGAAATCCCTCGCAATGGAGCAACCTATCATATTCGTACTGCACTGTACTTGCTAATTTTCCCACGATTAGCCCTGGGTGTTACCACAATTAATTATGTGATGCAGAATATCGTTATCAAACTGTCATGTAGCGACGTTCCATCTGGTAGCATGATCACCTGAGTACTTTTACATTCGAAACGTCAGTCCAACCCCTCTGGAAGGTTAATCACAGCCAGAGGAACGACTCTGGTCTGGAGAAGAAATAGGACCCTAGATACATTAGACATGAGTTCTCACCTTTCTTCGGTTCTCGCGCCATTTTGCAAATGCTAGTATCACACCAGAGCGAAAGCAGTTGATTCAACTGTAAAATTCTACTCATTAATCACAAGAGGGGACATGCGCTTGTCGGAAGCCATGCCCTGTACTTCTTGCAAGTTACCCACCACAGCACTGAAAATGTACCTATTGCCTTGAATAAGAAACACTAATCTCTTTATGCATGAATTTCACAAACAGTGCTTTTGACATCTTCCCACTACCACACGCACATTCTGCAAGTTCCCTAATAAACCCATCGGCTGGTGCCCCTCATCCCCTCTTCTTCCAAGCTGTCTTTGCTTCTCCGCATGCCTCCTCTCAGTGGCGTCATGTTCCGCTGATTGGGCGCAACAAAGCTCATGGTAGCTGCAAGGTCAAGTATGCTCACATTGCATTTGAGGTGCTAGAGAGACCCCCAGCAGAAAGCGCAGGGTGCTCTGGAAGGTGACATTGTCTATCACCCAGATCCTCTTAGTTGGTAGCGTGTCCATCCAGGCTGTGGCTGCTGGGCACTGGATTGCTCAGCATCTGCTCATACCTGGATCAAGGACTTCTGTGTGCTGCTTCTGAAATCTTTCTTGAAGCTTGTTGCTGTAAGCTGGCCAGGACCTGTCATGGCATCAAACCTGGACTCTTGGTTAGCCACTGTATAATAAATGTAAAATAACTGTATCAGGCTACATGGAAATCCAAGCATGGCACCCTTTAAATCTTGCTATCGAGGGCACCTGCGTACGTTCAAAGAAAAGGGAAGACACAATATTTCAAGGAGAGCGCTTCAATCCAAAATGGCGGTAAGTTGAGTTTCTGCACTGGGATTCTAACTATGCATGCTCTGGTAACGTGTGTGCACACAGAAAATGCAGTGACATTTCTCACAAGCTCGAAAGTCCAAACACAGGATAGTGCGCACTTCAACCTCAAAAAATGCTTGAGAATCGTACTTCTCACTCAATCATTGGCAAATTCGTTCACAGGTGCACGCACAACGGCTAGCAGTGCTTGGTATCCTTCATTCATTCGGTTTGTCATGTGAATGAGAGCTCTCATGAGAAATCTCAACACGTCTTCCTAGTGTGGACGCCCCCTAAGGGTCGCGGCAGATGACTCGGTGATGGTGGTGAGTCTTGGAAGTCCAAGACCTCCAAGCGGCCAGGTAGATTAAGCTGCTGCACGTCGACCTCTGTACTGGGCCTATGATTGAGTTGCAAATTGCACCCTTGAGGTCACACTCTGCAGCCTGCAGGGCAGCTGATATATGCTCGTACTGGGCAATGCCTGTGAGGCGTGCTGATCGTACTTGAAGTGACTTCAGGCATGTCCCTGCTATTCCTGAAGTTGACTCAACCAATGTAAAATAAAAATCACGCATAGGGTAGAACTTCAGCTCCTTGTTGAAAGCCATCCCTGCTAGTGCTGGCATACTCTGCTAATTCTCTAACAAATCGGTCAGCAGACCTACTTAATCTACCACACGTCTCAACGCTAAATGGAAGCCTGTACCCCTCACCTCCCCTTCCTGCATGTCTCCTTTGCTCGGGCTCTGTCACACCTGCTGGATGCACTACACACACATCAACGTTGACCATGTCTCTAAGTTTTATTACCAGCATGTCTAGTCCAGCATACTCGCGGGAGTCACCCCATCATAGGTTCTGATTTCCGTATGTAGTTGTTTAGAAGACCACCTACAAGTTTCTCAGTTGCTATCCATCATGGTTGGGTGTAAAGTAGTCTTTTTGGACTCTTGCTCGTCATCCTTAACCTGAGCTGAACTTGTGAGTTCTGCAGTATCACACCCGTGCCACTGCTTCCTGCACATGTGTGTTGTGTCTGTCGGCCGTACAACCGCTTGATATCTAAATGCAGATAACTTCTGGTCACGAAAAAAAGGCACCACATAAGCATTTCTGCCTCTGAAACACG
>JAULKQ010010688.1:0-12415 GCA_032356285.1 Smithsoniella earleae | reverse complement strand
ACACACACACACACACACACACACACACACACACACACACACACACACACACACACACACACACACACACACACACGTGTGTAAACCAACACGAAATTGTTAAGTAGCTCCTTAGCACGGTGTGCGCTGACTAACAGAAGACTTGTGACCTCAAGACCTGACCATTGCTCACCCAACCTGATACTGCAGGCCAGTCATTGATGAAACAATACAATGTAGAACTGATAAGTTCGCTTTTGAAGGTGTTCACAGAAGCAATTCAAAATAACTTCATGCACCGCTGCAGTTCAGACTTGCCTGAGTCTGAGTACCGCGAACATTCAACTATTCTAGACATTACAGGCCTGCTACTCGCTGAAGCGCACACAGTCAGACCAAAAGCTCCGTGTATTTCCCACCACTTCGAGATGTACAGGCATGGCCTTCAGTACAGGTACCTTGTACTAAGGTCGCTTACAACATGAAGTTGTTCACCCATTCTTCGAAGTCCCTCTTTGGACAAAATAGCTCATGATAAAGAATTGTTTCACTTTGTGTGAGAAGTAATACAGTGTACAACGTCTGTATGCTTTCATGTCTATTCGATAATATTTAGAGTGTGTGCAAAGTTACTCGGGAGATCATCTCGGTGTACCTTAAAACGTGCAACATGACATTTTCAAAGAACTTAATCTGTGCAAGGTCTCAGCACAGTTCCAATGAAAGCTTCGCAAGACGAGGTGTTATGTGCTGCTCTTGGGTCATATCTGACAACTCGCAAACTTACTGTCAGTTGCGTCAAGTGAAACTTGACTGCGCACATTATGTTCTCGTGTTGGAGTATAATGTGTCACCTTAAGTTTGACAGCTGAGGTTTCCAGTTGAGTAAGACAGCCTAGCAAACGACTGGATCCTGAGAGCTCCGTGGCCACAGGATACACAGCCATGGAATACTCACCCTGAATCCTAGGATCTAGCTGTCGGGCGAGATTACCATCAGGTCAAGCACAAGTCTAGTGGTCTTGTGCGAAAAGTCATCATCTTGAAGGCAAAAACAAAGATGACTAGCGCTAGTTTCGGGTTTTGTAAGATCGTTAGATTGGGAGTTTGAATATGGGGCACTGTATTTGAATAAATATGGGCTGATTCTTTGCTGCAGATGCCCATAATCTCAGCATGAACGGATGATTTCATTGTCAGTAAGGGCAATTGGCATAAATCCAGAGTCCTCGTGTCTAAGAATACCATTTAGTTTTCCAAAAATCTGTATCAGCATAGCGGTCGTCTGTGATTGCGGGGAGGCACATCTCAGATTGAGTTCCACGAGTTTTTCGTCAACTGGGTGGGCAAGGACTGTGGAAGTGTGATCACACCGGAATCATTTGGCTCTTCTTGCCTGCTGTGGCTGCACCCAGCCTCGTCTCGTGCTTGCCGCACAAGGTCGGGTTGAGCCTCTTCAGCGTCGCTCACTTCGGGGTCAAACTCGTCATCATCCTCTTCATCAGAGGACGGCAGGTCCATGCTTAATATGGTGTTCGCAGCTGTTGAATGCACCGGAGCCAGTACAGACAGATCACAAGCTCTGCACAAGCCCACTGTGTCCCGATACTCGCTCACTACGTGCTGAAGAGATTCTTGAACTACTCGCGCAAAAAATATGACTCACGACAGTATATTATATTCAATTCTTATCCATGTTTGTAAATCCAGGTTGCTGAGATTCGTGCAACAAACGACATACTAGCGCGTGTTGAACCTACTCCTAGCACAAGTGTCGCAAAGTATCCGTACTGAACTCACCGCAAGTAGGGATTGCCAGATAATTGGCATTCCGCTTTGATGCTCAGATGAACACTGCAACAGTTTGATACTACTCTGTGATGGAGACTTTAAATATGGTGAAAGGGTTGCGCGATGAGGCAGGGGAGTCCGCACTTGACTTTTACGAGGTGCTCGAAGTCGAGATCTAGAGCCTGAGATAAGTCCCATAGGATGTCGTATCTACAATCGCATGCCGGGCACAGCCATCCTTCGTCCGAATCCAACAGCTGCTGCAAAACGAAGGTCTGCTTGAACGGCAAGCATTTGACATGGTAGGCTCGGCTGCAGCCGTGCCCGTCACAGAGAAGGATATCGTTTGCATCATCAGCTTCTTCATTGCCGCATGCGGAGCATAGTATGTGTTCTGCTGCAAGCTCCTCGTGTTCGTCGAACAGGTGGTCTGGGATCCGCCTGTGCCCCTCCACTCGTTCGCATTGAGCGATGCATTCTTGTAAATCCTGTGCATTGAAAGCATTCCTAAGCACCTATGTTAGTTGGCAGGTTTGTGTGCCAGGCTTGTATCTAAGCGTGGAGAAAGTGCGTCAGCATACTGCGCGCATTAACACTGTTTCAGAACACTTGCTTTGTGCAAACAAGTGTAAACGATTTTCGGATGATGAATTCAATGACCTAAGGAGTACGAAAAGACTGTATGGAATGGCTAGGAACTCGACGAACTGGACGCTAGCTCAACTTGTGAATAGAGACGGGAACAATCACTTCGCACCCTACCTCCCAGCATTTTTTGACAGCTTCTTTGCACTTCTGCACTTCCTGCTTTTGTTTGACTACTTTGCTGCGGGTTTGATCCAAGCAACTGAAAGTCTCGAGGAAGTGTTGCTGAGTTGCCAGTTTGGTGATGAGTCGCCTTGACTTGACTAAAACCGGGTGCCACCTATTGTGTTCCTGATCATACTCCATGTTACTATCACCTTTGTCTGGGCGAGTGTCACTTGCTCTGCGCCCATTTTTCACCTTACTTCCGTTCTCAGTCTTCTGCACCTGCATACACTAGAAAAATGAACCACCTAGTCGCGTTGTGCTGGACCATGTAGGATGTTTGAATACCGGTACTCTTACTATCCTGTAATATTTTCCCTCGACATCCGCTCAAGCTGATATTGGCTTTCATGCAGCCAGTTTTACTGCCACAGATGCCAAATGATACGGGTACGACAGCTGATAATTAGCACGTAGCATTACATGACGACTTGCGCCAGCTCAACATCCGCACATGGCAACACCCCCGGCTGGAGACAGCTTTTTCGTTGTAGCACGGTTCCAGGCCAGCTATCTCGAGAAACGTTTGTATAACATACATCCTCGCGGTTCATCTAAACGCAGAGGTTAATGGGGTTTCTTTGAGCAAAATAATCAGCGACACAATCTCTACGAAATTTGCTCACGGCAGCTCTTCCCTTGAGCGATAACTGTACTTGTGTAAACAAGCATTCAGCAAGAGCTGATTTCAACAGGCATCAACTCGCGCGAAGTTGATAGCTCCAAACAAGTGCTATTCATGAGCTGTCTACGCTCCTCCACGACTTCATGTACTTCTAGTTAACGAATAGAAACCACGCTTTGAATAATATTTGCAGTGCGTGAAAACCAGGAGCGCTTTTGGAACAGCTTATGCACTACGATTTTCGCCTCGTCTTTCTTCGCTTGCGTGCTTGACCAGCGGAAGTCAAGTTCGTTGATCTCATCACCAAAGCAGCACAAGTTTCCATTTTAATTAAGGAATATAAAGTTATGTGTAATACATGTAGTGTACCGTGAATCGTGTGTAAAGATTCAGGTTCGGCAGGCCATCAGCCTCGACAGAAGAGAATACAGTAAGCTGAGCCACCAAATGATAACTTCGCGAGACACTCAGCACTTGCATGAGAGTTGAAAATATGGATTGTGGCATTTCACGAGCACAAC
The DNA here is from genome assembly GCA_032356285.1 of Smithsoniella earleae. Lineage (NCBI taxonomy): Eukaryota > Viridiplantae > Chlorophyta > Ulvophyceae > Smithsoniella > Smithsoniella earleae. Next base: position 8,689 of record JAULKQ010010688.1, on the reverse strand, counting down.
AATACTAGGGAAGGGAGAACCGAGCCTTAGACTGTTTGGCGTTGCTGCCGTTCTCACTAGCTGTCTGTTTCGATAAGTTGATGGTCTTTTTCAGGTCTTGCTCTTCCTGGAAGGTCAAGCTATCGTTGTCCTCTTGACGGGTTCTCTTCCTTTGAGCTCCATTTCGATTGCTTCGCCGTTGTTGCTTCTCCATGTCTTGGGCTTGTGCCATCGCAGTTTGTCACTCAGGAAGGCACAAATCCTCGGCTCTGCGCTCCATTTACTGCTCATTTTCTTGCTTCAATATCATTATGAATGAGACATCGACATTCAGGAACCAAGCTGAACGTGGCATAAATCAACGAATGTACATTTGTACCATCTCGCATGACAAAGGAAAGACACTGGCAGATACTTGCGAGACTACTCAGCACTGACTTGGGACTGGCATACACGAAGTCGTGTCTATGTGTCAGGGGTTCCAAAGTTGAGACATTAGTTGCCAATACATCAGAAACGGAAGCACAACTGAAAAACATCACAGTAGGGAACAATTCCACGCTTCATTACTCTCCAAATGCTGCATGGGGAGCGCCATTTTCTTACTATTCCGTGCCTGATGGGATTGTGCGAGCGGCAACAGTTAGTAAAAGCATAGCAGGATACACCGCGGAGAATAGTACACGTATGCATGAAAAGTAGAAGAGGTAAACTTCTAGAACTCATTCCTGATCGGGCCTGCAGACTACAGAGCTGTGCAGGAGCGAGCGTGGGATTCAAACGCGTACAGACCCCGGGGTTAGATGCGCACCATGAATGACATTTCTGGGGGATCAGTTATCGCTAGAAGGAAGTTCAACCAACGGACATCGAAGAATTCGAAATAATTTGTCACGCAGATTAACATTTTACATTTGGCACCGCCCTTGAAGCCTTGTATACATGCGGCCGTTGACACTTGGCAATTACTCAACGTGCACGAATAGCCATCTATAAACGTCTTAAAACACCAACTGATTTGCTTGAACAACCAGACAGCGACCATAAACTCACGCAAGCACCGAAGTCCTGTGTTCAATGGTATCAGCTGAAACTCTTATTGGTGCACCTACAGATTTGAATTCGAAGATGCGCTTGCTTCACAGCGAGAGAGTGGAGCCATGCAGCCCCTTTCCAGATACTACTGGCTGATTCGAAAAGTTACTGTGAAGCTTCAAATATACGATATTGGTGGTGAAACTTCTGAAACAGTAGCTGTAACACAGTAGCATTCACTTTACAGATTTTATCACTATGGCCGAATCGTAGTTCTCGGGAGCTGCGCGCTTTTGAACAGGCAATGCATGTACAGGCAAGCATGTCTTGACAAGCATGCAGTTTGTGAGGAAGGATGCACAGAATGGACTCGATTCTTCTTGTAGTGGAGAATCAAACATGCGCTAAAGCGACAATCATTACAATAACTATGATAGCAGGTGTAGCCCGTGGTCAACTAGCCTCAGTTTCCCGAAGTCAGATACGCATGCATCGCCTCAGCACAGAGCTCATCTAGGCCATTGCTATTCTTCTCCAAGCCTTCAGCATCTGGTGTATCAACTTTAAACTTGGACTTGCCCACATGACTCTGCAAACTGCCCAGAAGAGAGCGCAGCTCGTACACAACCCCATTCTGCGAGTTCTTAAACAACGAATTACTCCTTTCCGTCACTGCTTTTAATCGATACTGGGCACCACGTACATTGTCGTAAAGAGTGCGATCACCATTTGAGTGGATTTGGCTCCGCTTTAAGGCAACTATCTTGTTCAAAATCTCATTGCTCGTGGCTACCAAACTCTCTACAAAAATCTCCATCCCAGTACTCCCAACTATCGGGAGTCCTCCGTCTGCGGTCCCAGACTGTATTCTGGCTGCCTTGATCAGTCTCGTAAAGCAGTCGGCAAGATCACTCAGGTCCGAGTTCAGGCTCTCCAAAGTTCCAATAACGCTATCATCCGCCATCGCTAAGTATTTATCAGTGATCCAGCGACCAATAATGCAATCAAATATCTGTTTGGGAATCAGAATGTGTACATCTCGTCGTGTAACGTGAAATCTGCTAACTCGGCCTAGCACAAGCCGAATTTGTTGCTCTTTCAACAATATTCTGGCTTCACCTTCCCGAATCAAGGCAGAATTTACAGATAGGTGAAATGGTTGGCCAAAGTCTCACAGGTGATTACTGTTCATTTGCTTATCTGTAGATGTACACGAGAGGTAGTGGCTTCAGGGTCTCGCGCACGGAAGAGCGCCTCAGCGCTGTTGCCACTGTACCAGCCGGTTACGAAGCTACCAGCGCAAGAGATTAGCATAATTTTGGGAGTGATTTCCATGCAAATCACTTTGGTTCCGAGTTGTGAAGAAGACAGGAGAGTATTTTTCCTCTTTCGTTGGGTCCCCATGTTCTGTATTCTACCATCAACATAACAGAAATATGAAGGGAAAAGTGAGATTGCTGTCAATAGCGACCTTGATACTATTTCCTGAGTCTCGACACGGACTTCATAGAGCTTTAAGGTATGTTGAAGCTTGGCCATTCTAATGGATATATGTAAGATTAAACCACATTCAATGTAGCTTCGTATACATTCTGTTCAAGTCTTAATCTGCTGCTCAAGCATTCAGTACTATGCACAACATGGTCAACTTCACCGCGCGGAAAAGTACGATCAAACGGTTGAAGTACCCGCTGCTAGTGAACAGTGTAATGCTACATTGAGACTATCACTGAGAATAACTCCAGTTATATCAAACACCTGTTGACCGAGAGATTGCCAAACTCTATTAACAATATAGACGGTAGCCCGCTGTAAAATTCCAGACGGGTTAATTGTGGTGCTTGCATTTGGCCTATTTTCCTGCTGGATAAAACTGCAATTTTTTCCTGTTTCCACTGACTTGACTACTCGATGGAATGCTTGACCATGTTGCTGTCACATTCTCTTTCGACCCATTTGCATTCTTGTCAAAGCCTGCACTTTGCCGTTTTCACGTCAGGAAATCTCGTGTCATACGCCATGAATTCACTTGAAGAATACAAGTCTAGAACAGCCAACGAGAGTGTCTCCAATTATAAAGCATGGTGGCTAAGCAGGGGAAGTGACCGTCTGCTCGTTTCCCTTTTCTCGCGCGCAAGAGGTCACAAGATCAAACGACCGGCAAACGCACACAGGTGATCGATCAGAAAGACAGCAAACAAGCAAGAACAAAGCAAGATGAAAAGATCTCGCAATCGATCAGTAGTGCATACAGCCCAATGCTCAATTCCCAATGGATGCATCAAGCTTTACAAAAAGCATTCCTGCCATAACAATAATTTCATCAACCATCCAGGCGCTTTCAGCAAGCAGTTGACGAGCTTTAACCCTTACAACGTTGCTATCTCAACGCCTCCTGGACAATTGCCACACAGCTCACAACAGCAGTTGGAGAAGATAGGACACGAGGGCCTAATGAAACGGCTTGGTAGCCACGCTCAAACAGCATCCTAACTTCCTGATCCGACCAGCCACGCTCCGGCCCGATAGCAACGACAACATGACCGCACGGTTGAATTAGCTGTGGAGCGGTGATCTCAGCACCACAGCTGCCCTGCGCCGGACGCAAACGCCTTACACCACTAGACAGTCGCCCAACAGCATGCTCTAATCCAAAACTACAATTGAAAGCTTCTACGTATGCATTGATAGCGTCTTCGTCATCCAGCAGCCCGGTTTCACCAGCAGAGTCGCATTCTGGCGTCGTCATTGCTGCTTGGGCATCCACCAAGCTGACATACAGGTCTCTCATTCCCAGGAGTTCTATTTCACTCGAACTGTCTGCAGTCGGTGTTTTCGGCACCGTGTGCCGGCCAGAGGGACCCCGGGCTCCGGTGTTGGGTGATGAAGCCAGCCTCCACGCATACTGCGAAACAACCGCAGACAGTGACCTATTCATACCCTGCATTTCACCAAATATTTGCTACCAATTTATGTGATTCATCAGGACAGAAAATGGCAGGTTTACTGAACAAAAACGGGTGTTTTGGGGAGGATTTCGCACATGGGGATGGCAGACAAGCTTCAGGGGGGTATCTGCTTGAGGCACAGAGCCTCTTGGCCGTATAAGGGCCACATCGCTTGAGTTCCGATGCCCTCCCAATAACAAATGGCTCCCCCGCAGGGCTGACTTCTCCCTCCTCGCCTTCACAACAACACCCGTGCTGAGTTCACCTGCTCTAGGCTCTGCCATCACAGCTACACCGGGTCTGGGGTTACTAACTTGCTTGGCGCACTGAGAATGTCTAACTCGCCACACTTGCAACGCTCTAGGAACCACGATTTTGCGTGGCCATCAAAACTCACCCCCTGTTACATCTTCTTAAGGAGGCGTGGTAACACTGCTTTACATAGTACGAGAGGCTGCATACACTATCTATTGATATTCGCTCCAATATAATGCCTTTGATATTCTAACATTCTAGACCATAAGTGATCGAAGGTAGAACAATAGACGAGGTGTGCCACATCAAGGACCATTTCAAAGTCGTCTGACTTGGATCAGGTCAGGCCGCCAAGCTGATCCTGCCTTCACACATTCACACCACAACGTTCTAATCTATAATGATTCCTCAAACGTTTTGACTGTCGCATTGTCTGTCATTCAGAGTGTGTTCTGTTGGGGTGTGCAAGAGGAGGTAGCGTAAACCTGAAGGCACCGAGTAATGAAAGCTAGGTGCTCCGAGCCTGCGTTGACATCAGGATACTCCGATGGAAGGGCAACAGATTCACTCTGCTTGTGCTTGGGTCCTTGCAGTCTGGTGTGGTGACAGGGGGCCCCAGGACACAGAATCTTCCGTAGTCCCCAGCCTTTTCGGTGCGTGGCCCCACCCTGCACAGGTGGATGCACCCTGAGGCAGCACAATCTTCCGGAACCATCAGGAAAAGTGTCTTTCATTCCCAGCGTGACTTTTTGCAACAGGCTTGAACACCATGGTACCGAGGGGTGAGCACACCTCTTCGCTACAGTCACTTTCTGCGCACTGCGGCAGCGTCACACGCTCAGCTTCACACACAGCACTAGTTAGAGATGGCTGAAGAATGACTTGCGGAAGGAGGGTGTCACCTGCCTGCTCTAGGCCCTGCACACCTGATAATGATACTTGCAGCGTGGTACCTGGGATTGCAAAACTGGTTAAGCCAACCCCGTCGTACGTGCATCGACGATGGCGCTGAAGGCTACACGATAAAAAAATAGAAAAATTGTTTATTTGGAATCAGGGTTGGATCGCTTGGGGCGATGCAACAGGCTTTTCACGTTCGGGTATCACGATTGTACGTGGCCATCGATACGCAGCGCCTGTTGTGCCTAAAGAGCTGTGGTAATCTCCTCAAACCGGTCTCAGTTGCACTCTATGGTATTAATATGAGATACTACATCTTGGAACGGGCGCAGGGTGTGTCACGCGACCTTTCTGTGGCTATGTACAGGTCCGTTGAACGTTACACCGTTTCCAAATCGTCTGATTTCCATCAGCTCGGGCACTCGACAGATTCTGCCTTCACAGCTAGCAGAAGTGCGTTAGCTGCCAGGACAGTTTCTGTGTTCAGAGTGCACTTCGCTTCCGTGAAACTGTTCAGAGACACTGTCCCATTTAGACGGGGAAAGCACTGATGTAAGCACTCGCTTGACTGACGGTTCTAGTGGGACACACCTGCAAGAGTTCTTTTATGACTGCGTGGGGCCTCAGTGCTTCGCAAGTTGAATAGCCCGCAGGAACACTGTCTGTGACTGTTACTACGATTCGAGAAACCCCGAGTTCCGCTAAATGGCGCCACAAGCGCTTCAAGACTCGAGGTCTTGGCATGGCTAAAAGTATGGTTACGGGAACCGTTGGTTGTGGTTGTTGCCACATGTGCCATTGCAGAGTTACGGTTGACTGGTTGACGCGCTTGACAACAGCTGATCCCTGCATCGTCAGTCAGGAAGCTCAGTACAGGGCTCATTTGCAGCGCGCTGGTGATGAACCAGCCATATGCTGATGTACATCGTAGATATACCCCACTTTCAAGTTACTGGCAAAGAACTCTTAAATATTCTGCTTCTCTATCATCAGTCAATGTAACGCTGTAAGTACTGGCGAAGTCGCCGTTTGGCGGAGTCCTTGTATTGTTCACACCTTAGAGCCGTTGACTACCCCGACTCGAATAGAGTCACCTTCTTTTGCTTTCAGGTGTCCGATTATATGCTGTGCCCTGGCATCTGTTTTAGGGAGAGTAAGCCCTGTTCTTGAGGTCTCTCGCTTGCTGAAGAGCAATACATTGCGGGCGTGAATGCGGAGCCTAATCTGCAAAACGAATGTAACCTGTGCCCATCATAGCCTGTGAAATCATTAGGTAGAATGCCGGTGCGGGCGTGAGAAGCAACAGCAGGTGTCAGCGGCAGCGTGGACAACCGTCCAACATCCAAGTCCCGCTGCTTAGCAAGAGAACACTTTAAGATTACTTATTTAACCTAAGTGCTTGTTGTCACAGCTATGCAAATGCTATTTCGTTTGTTCTGCGCCAATGTTGGATTCAAATCATGATTTTGGTGAAAGGGAATTGATACGCAACCGTTGCCACACTGAAAACTTTCGCACTTTCAAAGATCAATAATTATTATTTCTGCGCCAACGTTGTCCTATAGGCAAACGAGAAGCTATATCGAGGTACAACTCCACAAGCTGCTTGCGCACCCGTCTGGATAACACTCGGCGTGGTTTCACGACATGGAGAACCTTCCCATTCATTTGTAATATGGTTCGTCTCCGGTATTCCCCCTATGACGTCACCTGCGAGTTCGAATTGAAGCTGAATTCAACTGTTCGTTGATGGTGCACCCAGTAGTCATTTCCAATAACGCAAACAAGAGCATATCCATACATGGGTGCTTTTTCCACTCAATGGTTCAAATTACAGCCCAAGCTGGCAGAGCTTAAACACGATGTTCGCAGTTCAAGCGCAGTTAGGCATGTAGCCGCTTCGGAACTCAAGGCAAATTGATGCCCGCGAGCTACCATGTCGATGATTGACTATCAGGACAATGTCCCAAAAAAACTGTCAATTGCACTTCAAAGTGTCGGAAGATTGTGAAGAGGGCGCGTCAAATCGCATTAACCACATTTCTACTGCAACTGCAGAGTATGCAACATATTAATCTATAGGGTGGGGTGGGTTGACCTGCTCCCTCGACACTGAGAGGAACACCAGTCAGAGAATGTCCCGCAGAAAGATTAGATATCTAATGCAAAGGGTGTTGCCTCGGTAAGTTCAAAGAACCAGAAAAATAATCTCACATGCACGAGGAAGGTTGCACCTTGTAAGCATGCTTTACTCGAGATACTCACCATTTATAATAACAGATAACTTTCACGGTGATTCGCAGCTCTGATTTGGTACAATCCTGAACATATCTGTGTCACACAATTAGCCCATAGTTACTGTCACATTAAGAATTCAAGAATACCGGTTCCGATCCGGCACGTTACCAGTCCAAATCTTTGATTTTCCACCACCCCCACCAATGTTAAATTATCAAAATTGCATCACACTAGACTCGTTTGTTTTGTACACCGCAAGGTTCTGAAGCTGACTCGAACTTCTTGCCCTAGGCCAAACCGGAAATCCCGTGGGACCGCACAGACTTAATTTCGATACCGCATATTGCGCCATGGGAGCATTGAAAAAAACTCCCGAGAACAGGCTCCAGCTAGAGCGAGAACTGTGCCGTATCCGGTCAATTACGGTAAAAGCCGAATACCAACGTTGCAATCTCATACGCGATGATTTCGAAGTATATTGAGACAATGAGCAGTAAGTAAGTATAATCTTTGGAAAGCTGTTGCCTTAGTGAAGCGCCAGAGCTGGTAGCTGAAACTTTCGTACGGAGTATGGAGATACATTCTTGTGTTATTCACTGATTTTACACCTCATCATGCTTGATTTGGTATGTCCTGTAAAGCTTGAGAGGTTGAGACTCTATAAGTGATGAATTCCGCGTTAACATGGACGGTGATGAATTCTTGTGTGCTAATCCTCGCGCTTCTCAGATCGCACGTACCTTTCATCCTGCTCCCTGGATGCACAAAAATCACATTCAAACTTTCTCTACAACTAGATCCTGGGATTCTTGGTGAGTTTTTTATGACAGAACATTGTATGGGAGTGTTTTCTATGGGTGTATGATTGAAGGGAGAGTTATAAGTCGTGGCGGGAAACCTGCCGGTTTCCGCAGCGCCCATGGGGAGTGTTGTAGCGAGGACTTCAGCCATGTATAAGTTAGTGAAGGGAAGGGTTGCGGGGTCGATGGCAGTTGAAGCGGCGATGAACAGTGACTGTTACAGGTACCGGTTGTGTTGATGAGTGCAAAACAGGATGTGAAACTTGTCCAAGGTGGTTTAGGGAGTAATTGAAGAGGTTGAGAAGAGGGTTCAGAGGACATGATGGGGGCACGGGTCTGTTGTCGAGTAATAGAAGTATTGTGAGGTGGAGCAGGTGGGTCATGGGAAGGGAATTACACGTGGTAAGGCACGCTGTTGGAATACCGTTTAATTACAGATGCGATTAAGGCCATTTCTGGCATCAAACCAGCGAGCATGCAGTTGACTCAACCGAAACGTTATGCTTTAGTCTAATCACAAGACGGAAATTGCGC
>JAULKQ010010677.1:0-12419 GCA_032356285.1 Smithsoniella earleae | reverse complement strand
CCTGTGACTAACCCGACATATCTTAGCTAAAATAGCTATATCCAGATAAGGGGAGTACCCTTTGGTAAGACCTTATTACCAGGACATCAAGGGCGAATCAATAGCATTTGTATGAGTGGTTACCAGGGGCCTCGCAAAAGGCCAGGCCTCTCTGTGACTAATTCGGGATTGACTTGGCCCCTGTTTACAGGGGGTTGTCCATAGATCGGTCTTCTGATCTGTGGCTCTTCGGACCGCACTACAGTAAGCACAAGTATACTTTATTATCTATCGTGAAGAACCCACTCATATAGTAAGAGCACAGATAGAAGGGGACTGGCAGCTGCCTTGAGACGTGTCTTGAGCCGCTGTAACTCAGCGTGGCCAGACAGTCTTTGCTGCTGGTAACAGTTGCATTGTTGTCAGGGTGAACGTTGAGAGCAGAATTGGGTACTAGAGCGAGCTACCGGTCATCTTGTGTAGCAAATGCGTGCACTGTAGCGCATCAGTGAAGCTACATACACTATACACTACGAACAGCATTGAATGCGAGTGTGAATGGTAGATCAAACAAGCCCGTACTAGCTCGGAGTCTAACACGGCTGCCTTCTCAAGCACATCTTACTCTTGTGCGGGCTTCCTACGTGTGTAATTGACAGTGAACTAGATGGACTAGAGCACTGCCTGTCTAGTGTGATAATCTGAGATTATCACAGGTACATACGTGACAAGAGCGTCTGATAAGCATCGGAATGTATGCGCATCATGAGCAACTAACTGTCCTCAGGCGAGGGAGCTTTTGGGGATTTGTCACATCTAATATTCTACACAGTCTACGCTTGCTTTAAACTTTGCTCTTGATAATGCAGGGCGATTTCTGCAGTCGATGTAACTCTGAAAGGCCAAGATTCCGTAAAAAACTGTTTGTAACAACAATTTAGGGTTGCAGTACCAAAGCCTTGGGGTTACAAACTGCTTCAGGGAGTACTGAGAAGGTTCAAGCAATGCTGTGCTGCACCAGGTAATGTGACATCAAGGCAGATCATCAGCCTTCATTACAGCAGAATAACGCTGCAAATCATGCATTTGTAGACACATTTACAGGAGCTTAATGGTGTATTGTGTAAGCTGGAGAAATTCAGCTTCTGGAATCTTGTGGTATGGGGTATACCTTCCTCAGAGCAACCCGGCCCTGCCCTACAGACCCTTGTAGCCACTTGCGACTCAAGGAATCTTAATAGAAATGTAATATCCAGGGCATATTTTTGACCAGGTGTGTACATCATAAACTTCATTCAAAAAAGATTTAGATCAGTTTGATTAAGTAGAGCTTTTATACAGTGAAACATGTCCCCTTCTATTGTCGGTCCTGCATCTCTCCTGGTCTGTGCTCTGCAAGGCTGATGCGTAGAGGATGTGGAAAGCAAACCAGATCAGGGCATTTTTTTTCTTGCGGCTGCTACATACGCATGGGCCAATCTTACCTGTCAAACAAGGTCATTGCAACTACTCTTGAAGCTAGAGGGTCTTTAGTATCCCCATCCAGTTCTCTATGATATGCCTTCTACTTCTACCTGATCGTCATACAATCAAATGTTGTCGTTTCTAACTTGATCTTCTGATATGTTTTCACGTCTGTAACGTACAGTTTAACTTGTCTGTTTCAAAGGTGTCGTACAAAGTCAGACCACGGGGAGACCTGTGAGTGCCAGCAGCTCTGAGAGAAGCTCGTGGGTGAAAGAAATTGTTTACGACAGTTGTCATTCGAAAAGGTTCCATAAATCATTAGCGTAGATATTCATGTACTGCAAACAAGTGGAATCTCAGACGACGCAAGATGAAAATCGGGAAACCTGATTCACCCGTTATCGGAATGAGTAGATATATGCTTATTGATGTAGTACCCTCCTGTAGAATTTGAATGCCTTGGAGTAACAATACGCTTTTTGCTGAACTGTTCTGGTCACCCTAACGATGGAGCTTCCGTTGCAGCTTCTTGTTCCGGAAAAAGCTGCGTTTGAGTTCTGCAGATGTTGACAAATGATAGAGGTAGGAAAGGGGAGGCTGTGTTGTAGGCGTACTTAAAAATGATCCCATGTTCAGACGCTGGGAGGTGGGCACGCTCCCATGTGCACGCTTCCGGTTGCTAGAGGAGTACTTGCTTTCCAGCTCTTTCTTGAAGCCGTACATTTTTGTACAAAGCTTACTTTCATGGTTTCCACGCAAAAGGAAGACCTGGCACGGTGCAGCAAGCTTCATTACTGCAAGACATAGAAATAGCTCCACGCCCCATGCACCTCGATCGACTATGTCACCTGCTTTCCACAAGCTTACGCTGTAGTGCAGCTGCTGTCATACTTTCGTTTTAATTCATACTGGAGTCGCCAGCGCTTGCATGGTGTGTATGGCACGGAACCTTGAACCATGTGAAGATGAGCAAGCGTTAAGCGGCATTGGTTTTCAGCTATGTCTTACCACAGCTAATCTCCTTAACACTATTAATATGTATCATGTAAAATATCTTACGTTCGCATACCATTGAAAATGTAGTACTTGTCAGCCAAATAGCCCTTCGTCAGCTGCAGCATGGCGAGAACATCGAACAGTTGACCGTGGGTGTCTCCCACAACAATAACTGGTTTGTTATCTTCGGGGTCAACCTGTAAATTAAATGAGGTTTGGTGCGGACATGACCCATGAACTTGTAGCATAATGCCAGTGTTGTGCTCTCACTTGCTTCAATTTCACGCATTTGATACAGAAAATGCGCTCCCAATTAAAAATCAGAAACTGATAAATACTTCCATTTGTTGGCAATACACATTGGTTGCGCACTTTTAAAACAGTTCCTTCCTTCTCCAGGGAGCTTAGTAGCCTCCCAAGCAATGTTTTCGCAACGTGCTCTGGTACCACCTCCTGCACGAACATTACATTCAGACCAGACAATTTTTTCCGGCACCTATGTCAATTTGACGCTCACAATAACCCTCTGGACGCCTGGTATTTCAATTGTCGCGCGTGGGCCGATACAAATGTGCAGAACCGGAGAGACAATGCGAGATAATTCAAATCATACAATCGCCCCCAGTATATTCGAGCTGTAAAACGCAAACTTGTATATTTTTGTGCTGGGAAATTTCCTTTTATGTCGAGACATTGTGGAAAAGGAGGCAGCACTGACAATCGTTGAACGGTACCTGTATTGCGGTCGAGTTTTCCACACAATTCTTCACGCAGGCGTGAAACTTTTGAACCCACTCAAAGCCAAGTTTATCAGGAACTGGATATAGATCCATTAAGCCTGGATTAAGCTGTAATCCACTGATTTGAATTGCGTACCTGTGCAAGCCACTGCTTGACACATGTCATGGTTGTTGCCCGATTTACACGACAAAGGAGCAGCTGATGACCACATGTCAGAGTACTATGAGTTACCTTGTTATTTTCCGGGTATAGCAGGTTCTCAAGAGCGTACGGATACCAGAACCCAGTTGGGTAGATCCATGGCTATGAGTGAACTCACATTCTCTATAAGAGTACGTGTGGATTTCGAGACCAGGATACCCCAATTTTACCTAACAGCAACGTGTATGATGAGAACTCTTGCCTGTGCTGTAGTGGGTATCTGGAGCAAGAATTCGTGAGCTGTTCTAGCTGGCTGGCCGGAGAGTCCGTGTTTAAATTGGCGAGAACCAAGTGCTGCCCATGAACTGAGAAGATGCCAAAACGCCCAAGGCACGAAGACTCTAGGGAAGTAAGGAAGAAAGCTTTTCAACTGGACTGTGAAATTGCAGGTAAACATAAGTTGTTTCACCCGGACTGGTATATCGCAATAGAGTGTACTAATTCGTTGTACGTTCGCAGAGAAGCATGATAACATTGAGGACACGGCTGAGTTAACTAGACTCATCGATAAATCCACCCAAATCACTCGCCAAGGTGGGAATGCACCCGATATTGTTTAGCTGGCTACAATTGCTATCAGGCGGTACCCACGCAACTGCATATGCTACCAACTCCTACATTATCCCTGCTGGCATAGAGGACAATTTTGTTTCATCGTCTGGAATGCAATATATTTTGTAGTCCAGTTGTGCAGTGACGAAGCCATCGGATCAAGCTAATGCATCAAGGACGTTCTCGCAGCTTGCTGCTGTTGCAAACACCCAAGTTACACAATTTGTTCGCCAAACAACAGTAAGCTCCTTCTTCAGCTCTGTTCCTACTTTTTGCACCAGGCGCTAGATTCATATGCGAGGAGTGCTTGCAGGCTGCCTCGCCCAAGGTTCTTGTCAAACAGCTGTTGGCTTTCTTCGGTCAGAAGCTAGATGATGACGAAGATGCCCCACCTGATGCGATTGACTGGCTGCGGTTAGGAACGACTGCTAGCAATGTGTATCGATCAGCTCCATCAGCACAAATGGACTGCATGCTGGGAGCTATTGAACCCCCGAAACAGGCCCAGCGGAGAGAAACTGTCAGGAGGGCGACAAGAACAACAGTCAGAGGTCCCGTAGAGAAACCAGAGGAAATGGACACCAAAAAGCAAGATGATACTAATGAAACGTCGAAACTTACTGAAGCCATGTTTGAAATCATTAACAACCATGGGAGGCAGCCTTATGTGTACTACGTCTTGAACCATGAAAGCTTTTCTCAAACCGTAGAAAACATGTTCTCGGTGTCAATGCTAGTGGGAAACGCCAAGGTTGCCCTTGTTGCAGACGACGAGTGGGGCATGTGTGTTACGCTACCGGATAGAAGCACTGAACGCGGTAAGAAACCTGTACAGGCACAGATGATCCTCAATATCAACAATTTCGTCTGGAATGCGATGAAGAAGGCAGTTAAGCCTTCGTGTTGCTTAACACCACATAGAGCGACCATGGCATTGTTCAACAATAGTGTAAATATACACTGATGGAGATCCCATTATTCTTGGTAGTCCGCGTCAATGTAAAGAAGCACCCACTAGGCCAATTTCAGTTGCCAGGGCCTGGTACATGTAGCTGTATTCAACACAGGTCTCATCAGTTCTGAAGCCTTTAGAAAATGATCCAAACCACATTCTTCTCTAACATAGCATTATTAGCTATGAGTAGGTACACTTTCATGTGTAGAAGATAAGCGTCATGACGATCATTGTTCCACGTTTGATGTACTGCATTCCACTGCCCTGGTAACCATGCAGGACTTTCGCCTGTGCTCTGAAAAGCGAACTTAATTTCAGGTCCCTTAATCTTGTCTCCTGTATTGTCCATTGCAACCCCAGAATTGAAGTTTTGTAGACCCGTGCACGACGACGCTTGGACTGCAGATTGGTTGTAGAAAGGTTGAAATCTGGCATTCACAGTGGCGAAACAAGGGCGATGGATCGATAATGAACAAGTGTGGGGGTGTATCAACTTGTAAACTCGCACCCATAAAACTGCCACAGGTAATTGTTGCAATCTTTGCGTACATCTGTACAAGGCAAAGATACCAGCCGGGGATAACGCAACACGTGGGCTGACCGTAGAGCAGGGCCCCCAAGAAGAGGCACCATGGTGATATTCGTCTGCCACGAAAAGTGCCTTGAAGCATAACGATGAAAATTACACAGCAGAAATCTGCACGAGATCAAAGAAAAGGCCGGGACAAAACGGGTTAGCGCTCAGCCGATGCTACGTTCATACGCACTGACACTCCAATACTACAGTGACATACTCGTCACAGGTCTTCTCAATATAAATCTGCGCTGTGCTATGTATGGAAGACGAATCTAATCAGCCGATGAAGCATACCCTATCAACAGCACAATGAGCGTCCGTGCGCGTTCAGCGATAGATTCCACTCAATACGATGCTATTCAGCACGTGTGACGAAATTGTGTTCAGTACATATCTTAATATTTTACAAGAAAGATCATTCAAAACATTTCTCATTGAAACTTGAACACAAAGGCTTGGCCATCATCACCTGCAAAGGTGAGCGTATGCCTGCACGCTTCTATAGTTCTCACTGCATTGTTACACCTTACTATAGTGTACTGCAGGCATGCTGTCAAGATGTCTATCACATGCAAGGAGCCGTCCCCACAGCCAGCCAGCAACAGACCACCAGCTGCTGAAAAACTGTATGGATAGTCACTGAGGGATATGCATGCAACTTCTTTCACACTTCTGCAGTCCAGGATCCTAACTGTTTTATCCGCCCCTGCAGTAGCAGCCATGAACGACGCTGCAGCGCCACCTGCACTAGATGCTCAGATTACGCACGAGCCCGGAAAGAGGTAGAGCGAGCAGCTTAAGTACTTAACCACACATGTCATTCATGCATCAGTCTGCACTAAAATCACAGCTGAATAACCCAACACACATTGACAGTTTGCATGTACTACAATGTAAGGAAGGAAGATTGAAAAACTTAGGAGAATACTAAACCGTTGGGCAGTTTTTACATGACATAATATCTGTGACAGAAAGGAATAGTCTGGATCGCTGGAAATCAAATTCCCCTCACCAGACAAATGCCTCAGTTAAGGATGCTGAACATTAAACCCTCAGCACTACTCAAGCCTGGAAGTTGGATGCAATTGTCACAGATATGCCTCAATACTAGCTCAAGTCCCATGCAGACATACAAGCAGTACGATGACAGGCACGCACACAGTTTGCACGAGCGTGGATCCCCTGATGGCTTCACTCTGGTTCAGCTGCTAAGCAAACCACAAAAGTAGGAACCATATTCTCATACCTTGCATCAGTGCAATCAAGCAGACCATGATTGTAGAGCGACAAAGACTTTTGATCAGGTCACAGAACAAGAAACTCAACCATGCTTGCACCCTTTCTGGTGACATGTTCACTCACAACGCTATCAAATGGCCACTCTGAGCGAACGATCTCTGAGGATCTCCAGTTTAGTTGACCTATTCCGACAGCCTATGCAGACAAGGCCTGACATCCAGTCTATCTCCACCGCAATGCAACTGATAAGGAGTGCTGTGATGTTATCTCTCACCACCCAAACAGTACGCACCGACAATGATGCTGCTGATGGCACCGCTGGAAGTCTCAGTGGAATGCAGTTTTGACGTGTGAGGGTTGGAGTGTGCACGAGGGTCCCAAAGCCGCAGCCTCCCATCTTGCCCACCTACACAAATCCAAACCAATCCCCTCACAATTTGTTGATTTCTGCCTCTCTTGAAAGCACTTTCACAGCTACAGCAGTCCTGTCTTTTTCTAGCCTCGATCTCCCGGGAATCACTGACAACAAACACTTCTGGCACCCCTATTTGGCTAGGAACTCAAACCACTAGAAGGGAGGCGCGCTACATTATTTGTACAAAACAAACACCCATCTACACGGACAGTTCATCACCAGTACAATGATCATTCTACCCATTCCAACCGACTACACCCAGAGGTTGAAACCCAGGGTGCCCCCTCCCTGGAGCTGAGTCTTCAGGACAACGCACCAACGGCTGTGATCAGAGGCAAGCTAGCCGGGTTTACACAAATTCCGTAACCAATGGGTACAGTGATGAAGGTAGAATGCGCAGAGATCTGACAAACTGTAGAAAAAGACTGCGACATCCTGTGCGTATCTGCTGACACAACACGAAGGCGCTTGCTCGATTGCTCGAGAAAGTATTGATGCACAGGCATGACAGCAAAGGTAACTTGAAAAGTTTAGGCCTTTCAGTCACTGTTGAGGTGATTTGGAGGCAGTAAACCTGGGCACTCAAGGGCAACTCAAGACAGGAAGAAAGGCAAGGGTTTCCACAGTGGGAGGGGGCCAAGGCACCTGTTGCAAAACACCCTGCCCATTCGCTGTTTCCACCAGAAGCATCAGCAAAAGCCAATGCAGTGATGTGGCCCTTGTGGACACGTGATAGTTCCCACAAGCATGACGGCTGCTGGGCGTCCCACAGCCTGGCGTTCCCAGAGCGATCCCCAGACAGAAGAGAGCAGTTGCCGCCGACCTCGAGCTCCATGACAGGTGCGCTGTGGCCCTCCATGATGGCTTTGCACTTCCCCTTAGTGTTCCAGATGCGCACAGACTTATCATAAGAGGCGGAGGCGAACATGGGGCTCTCCCCATCACAGGCCAGCTTGGACACAGACGCTGTGTGGCCTGAAGACCCACACTAAGGATGAGTCAAATGTAACGAATACTAGAAGCCTTGATGTGCTGCTGTATTACGTTTACCAATATCAACGAATGGGTGACAGGTACAGGGAGTGTATCATCCCCACAAAATACTGTGTGGATACGAGCTCATACGAGTAGTGTTCTAGAAGGCTCTGGTCCCAAGGTGTGGGATCACAGCACTGCTAGCGATGAGGCAAACGCGTTAAACAAGTGATCGCAGCGTTTCAAACATGATGTAATTTCCACGTTGAACTCCTGACAATTCTTGAACCACTTCTGTGTCACTTGATCCGCCACAAAGTTGGTTGCAAGCTAGCTCAATCATCCCCACAGGATCACGTGCTAGTTCTTTCTTTTCTTTCTACTCTAGTATGCGGAGGATGCAACTTTAGAGAGCAAGAGGCCATTTGAATACAGTCGAGTATAACACGTCCAATTCCGGCAAAAGGATAGATATCTCCAATGTTTTCTTCTGATTGGGATGCACAGCTGGAATAAGTACAGTCTATAACGTTATCGAAGGTTTACTAGTGGTGAGTGAACCCATAGTATTCAGTAACGGAAGGGAGGTAACCCTGATAACCTACACGGAACTCCATTATACTGGATCCAACACTTTCCTGATCCTAGGCCCCTGAAACCACTCTGTACATGCGTGGGACCTATTCACGGTAACACAATGTGCTGTACAACCTATTCCATGCTCTATACAAAGGATGTAATAGTTGTTGGCATGGCTCAAAACAGGACTACCTAACTGCCCATGCAAACAGGCACTCTGTAGCAACAATTGTGCAGCCCAGCAGCAACCTCTGATCCACGACCAATGCACAATTGCTTGACTCATGATGACCTCGTGACCTTGAATCTTGTGTTGGCCAAGTTAAAGACACTCCACCCCGTTGTAACACATAGAACAATTAGAAAAAACTAGACTGGACTGCAAGCAGTCCTTCAGTCCCCCTGTAGTACTTCCTTACGTGAGAATTGGCTCAACCTGAGCCTGCTGCCCAAGGCGTGATTCATTACCAGGCCCCCGGTAACCACTCATGCAGATTCTCATGACCCCCTATTTTTAACTGAATAAGAGAGTGCCACTGCCAGAGAAACTAACCTCATACTTGCTATCTACTAATCACGTTGCTCAAAGCTATCATGCCTTCTGAGATTTTAACACAGACTTGAGGGCTGTACAGATGCATCCATGCTTGAATTGTCAAATCTCAGTGTTCGGAATTGCCATACAGACAGATGCCTTCAACTTCACTAGAATATATTGAGACAATTGTAACTGTACTCTTGGAGAAGCAAGCAAGTACAGAGGAGGCTTACTGAATTATCTGAGTAACAGTACCGTAGAAAGTGAGGTGCATGTAAACAATTGCAGAAACACACCCTTCAGGCTCTTTGCTATTGTGTTTCCTTCTGCCCAGAGGCAGATCTGGTTGTCCATACCACCTGAAACGATGCTTCCATCGGGGAGGTAAGACACGCAAGTAACCCATCTGCAGAAATGATAACCGACTTTAAAAACCTATTGCAAGGCCTCGAAAGTGGGTGGCCAGGATAATGAGTCCTGCCATAGCGAATCTGACCTCAAAAGTAAAGTGTATTTGTGCGTTGTAGTAGTCAGAACGTATAGTCGTATGTGGAGAACACTCGAAAGTGAATATGTGCAAAAAGGATACAACTGGGTTAGCTTCCGTCCGAAGTGGGAGGGCGAGTTGTTTCTGATACCTGTTGTGTTCTGACTGATCATAGATGCACGAGTATGGTAGCGACATAATTCGACATTGTACTGTTTACGGAATGTCTGGTTCTCTTGTCAAGAATTCTTCGCGATATCGACATGCCCGTGTAGACGAGGAGTACTACAGCCTTATATTATACCGTGAAATCCACATTACTTTGTTTGGAGTTTGTTTTTAAGACTTGCTAGCATACCACTTGCGATGCTCACTTAAGAGAGAATATGCAGCAAAGGAAAAAAATCGAGCTGATGGTAGCTACTTTTCACGAAAGATATTATGTATTCAGGAGTCAGGTGTTCCCACAGCGTAAGCTATGCTAAGGATGCGCACTCTGAGTGGCCATTGTTCTTGTTGTAAAGCTGCCTCGTCACAGTTTCTTCTTCCGTGTCCACAACATAGAGTGCTGCAATACTCTTGCTTCATCACGTTTAGATTCAGAAGACGACCTTTTACGTCTACGCTGACGTAAATTTCAAGAAATGAATCAGACATCAAGTATATCGCGACATTTGACGACGAAAGAAACACGTGATACTGCTTGAAGCGTACCATGATCTGAACTGCCAAGTACAACTTGATTGCTGTCCCATTTTGCAGCGCTACAGAGAATCGGGCGTTCTCCAAGGTCTATGGAAGTCCCTGCATGATTGGACACCATTCTAAAAAACTATTCCTTCTTTTCCCCTTCCCTGGCATTGACAAAATTCGAATCACCTGTATCGCATATAGGCCCTGTAAGCCAACCGTCTAGCACAGAAGGAGCGTAAGAAGACGTGTATCCTCGAGTCTCGCGCTCCTTTTGAGCACTAGGTGTGTGGACAGCCTTGATACCGGGCCCCCTTTCTTCCCCTTCGGGCCCAGTTCTTGAGCTACTGTTTTCTAATTGCGGGATACTTTCCAACAGGGCTGCGTGAAACGTTTCTAGATAGCTTTCATTATCTAAATGGCTGGATGCTGCCTGTAATCTAGCCTTCCTGGTTGTTAGCGATAGTTTATCCAGCTTGGCCTGCCTGGCATCATATTCAGTCGGACCCATGATACGCTAGGCTAAGAGTACATTATCTAGAAAATTCTAACAAGACTTGATTTCACCTATGAGATACAGAACATTTGACATGCTTGTGGTAAAATTTTTTACTGCGAGAGGATCCAAGTACATTGTTAACAGTACAATTCAATCATACGTGCAGGCACGAATACCTATGCAGAGCCCTTGCTCTCATGTGAGAATATAGATTCCGTTAATTAAGTAAGGCGTGTCCAGATCGCATTATCACTTGACTTCCTTCAAGTGTGAATTGGAGTTCACCGAACGAATGTTGTGGAATAATCGGCTGCGTTTTCGTTCCGTTTCTTTCGTTCCGTTTCAGTATGTTTGAGCAAATGAGCTGTGCAACGACAAAGAACAAACCAGGAGCTAGCGTATCCATTAAATAAGTCAGAGTACCCGGGAATCAAGAAGTTGAGGAGCGTCAGACCTGCGCTACCTAACGGCACCCACGAGCTGATAATGCCTTATGCGTCAGTCTACTCTCGCGCCCCAATTGTCTGCCAAATTTTTCTAGATAATCTTATGGAATGTTCCCATCTTGTTTTCGCTCCGTGTCTTTGTCTGGCGCGCCCTTAGTTATGGCTCGTGCTGGAGAGGGCACTAACCGCTCTGATAAGGTACATGCACAGACATAAGTAATATTATTTTCCTTTCAGTGGCAAATATAACTTCGGAATGCTATACGTTGTTCACCTTCACCGAGTGACGAACCACAGCAACGAAGCACTATGTAAATACAAGAGCACTGGAATGATGAAGCTGAACAGGTAAAAAAAACTCTAGTATCTTATGTATCGCAAAGATGTGCCCCTGGAATTCAAAATCCGATTTTCGTTCCCGAACCTCGCCAGAACAACTCTTACGCATATCTGATTGTACTGTGAGAGCACTTTTGAGAGCACGCTGTCTGTTTCGCCAATTCCGCCTTCTGCGATGCGCTTGGCTACACGAATGCCTCCGGGTCGCCGACGAGCTCAAACATCAATCCCCTCGAGTAATTCTGATGGTCAGCCAGCAAAAATAACGTCTAGTATGTTAGAAGCAACAGCAAACCGGCTTGAACCAGTGCTCGTGTATCATCAAGAACATAATCGCTAAGGTGGCAACAAGCACGGCACCAGCAGCCGCCTGCGATTGGACATATACAAACGAGAACTAAATTTACTTTTAATTCCATGTACAACGAATTTCGTGACCCATATGATAGACAATCCGTCAAATTTGTATGATAAATGGTCCGCGTGACGGGCCGCGAGAGGATCTGCACATGCCTTAAGTCCACCTGCCACGCCGGCTTGGTGGACTGGGCTTCCCCAGCCTACTTACTCAAGACGGTGCTACAAGCAAAGCGGCCTTCATTGCGACAGCTGCACTCACCAGCCAGGCTGTGTCATCCGGCTCAGCACAGCTCAACCCGTTGTCACCGGCAAATGCAGGTACTATGTAGGTATACTGGTCTGCTATCCCGCCAGAAGCGAAGGGGGACCAGACAGCTGCAGTTA
>JAULKQ010010666.1:0-12421 GCA_032356285.1 Smithsoniella earleae | reverse complement strand
GTATGCCGCTGGCACTAATTGTATATATGTCCACGGGGTGTGAGAGCCATTCAGTTCGTTCTTTTAAGCTTTGCGGCACCAAGTTTAAGCTTGGCTTGGGCCGAAGACACCACGGCATATATAATTAAGTATACTTTATTCTCTCTCGAAGAGCCCTCTTGTAGCTTAAAACAGCCAAGGTTTATCCTCCAGCAGAGAACCGCGGTACTCTCACGTGACAAACACTCCCAGCCAATCTACACAGCCCCAACCTCCTTACACATCTCTGCCATCCATCCAGCAGCTCCTCCCACCCTTCATCCAACAAGAAGAGGACATTTAGAAGTCTTCACATCCCAGGAATACACTCAACCACCTCAACCAGACAGCGCGCATAGCAGATGATTCTGGTATTGTTTCACAGCCCACACGTAAAGGTGCATTGCTTTCAAGGGCTTCAAGGGGGATCAGTGTTGGCTTATGCAAGGACAATGCATTTTTCACAAGGAAGTCAGCACAGTTGAGCATTTGAAATGTCAGCCTAGCACCTTCAGAAGGTCTGTTGCAACCAGAGGAGTGACCCTGGTTGCCTCTGGTCTAGAGATGAGACTGATTACTGAATACTTGGCACCAATTCTGCCGATTTATGTGGTATTGTGTGCCATCAATGTAACACATTCATCCATCCGCTCCTTCACACATGATGCTCCTGAATACCCACGAGATGCACCTCTGGCACATCTCAGTTCTTGGTATCGTCAAGGATTGCCTGGCAAAGGTCATGTTAAGCGTCGTTCCTCCAGGCTGTGTTTTGATGAGCCATGTTGTGGGTGAAGAAGACTGGTGACAAAGGAAGAGCGAACGCAGATTTTGTTGTAAAACCGAGCCGTGTTGGGGGTGTAACAGCTGTCTGAACTTCATATTTAGTAGTAAAGATTGTGGATTTTCAATGGCTGCAACTTGCATGGATCACAGCGCACGCTACTAAACTCCGAGTGCAAGCTTTTGCAAGGGTGTCTTTTGCCGTTGCTGACAGTCGGCGTGCTTCCTGCGTAGTCTACACTCATCAATCCGACCATTTTGCCCGCTGCACTTTTCGACTGGATTAACCAATGGTCCGAATTAATAGTGTCGCACTCAATGAACTCTGCCACACTGCACTTTTTTTCATTCCTATCTCCAATGCTGGTCGCAGACATCAGATTTGATCTGATACACAGTAGAAGCTAGAACCTCAACATACTGCAGATGTTGCGACCAGCGTCGTCTGTATTGCTATGTCCGTCTAGTCTGCTCCTTTTTGCTCTTTACACCTACTTTTGGTCAGTACTGTGGATCAGAATGGTCCATTTTCACGCCGCAATTGCCGAGAATTAAGCATGTTGTCCCGGGTCAAGCCAGCTTTCGCCACAGCGTTGTAATTAGTACGGTTCGGTTGCAACGCTTTAATTCGTCCACGAAAACTCGGTTACAGCCTGGCTACAACGTTGCTTTGTGCGCAGTTCCGCAATTTACCCGCGCCATAGCTGTGTCCTCGTCCCACGGAGGTTTTTAAGCTCCTGTCCTGAAAGACTGCTTTAAATCAACGAAGCGTGGCTTTCGATCGTGTCGGTGTTTTTTACCAAAAAGCTCAGGTAGTTTCGTGACTCGTGATCGCCTCTGTGATCCCGCCTCTTCCGGGGAGACCACTAGTTCTAGAACTTCGAGGAAAATCTCAATGCGGAGGCATGGGTATTCGAATTATCCGGTAAATTTTTAACTGGATAATTCGGAGGGTAACTTACGCAACTGAATACACGAGTGGAGAGATCTTGACAGATGGGCCTGAATCCTGAATGGGATGGACGGGGCCTTCCACGCGCAGTTGCAAGATTTCATGCTTCTCGCGCATGCACAGCACGTTGACGGTTTCTGCGCCGCAGGTTATATTTACCGACCCGTACTACGAGGCCGAGATGAACAGGCACACGTCCCCTCAGCTGGACCACGCGGTGAAGGCGCTGCGAGGTGACGCTGAGGCCAAGGCCAGCGCCATGATCGCAAAGGCTGCCTTCACGCAGATTCGCGAGTCCCTGCTGCACGGGGACTTCCACACTGGTAGCTGCATGGTCACCCAGGACGATTTCTTTGTCATCGACACGGAGTTCGCCTTCTACGGGCCCATCGCGTTTGATGTCGGCAAGTTTATCGGGAACCTGTTGCTGACCATCTTCGCTCTGGATGGTCACACCACTGCTATGGATTCTCGGGCTCAACAGCAGTCCTTCCTTTTGCAGGTGCAGAGCCCCTCGTAATGTTAACCAACGTGTCTGCACGTCATCATAGTAAGCATATTTAATTTTGCAGGCGGTTTGCGACGTTTGGAGCGGGTTCCATTCCCGATTCCTTCAGCTGTGGAAAGACCACGCCAATCCGGAGTCTCTGTCCTTTGCGAGCATCTACTCGAAGGACGAAGAAACGCTTGAGCACGTACAGGCGGTGTATATGAAGCAGCTCTTCCAGGACGCTCTCAGATTCTGCGGCTGTGTGATGATCAGGCGCATTGTTGGAGTCGCCCACAATGCGGACTTCGAGACCATCAATGATGCAGATGTGAAAGCAGTATGTGAAAGCCGCGGGCTGTCTCTGGGAAGGGAGTTGCTGGTGAACTGCGGGAAGTACACAAGAATCGACGAAGTAGTGGCTCTAGCTTGCAAGACAAGAAACGACGGCAAGCAGCCCGTTTATCCAGTAGATCATCCTCTTGCTGCCTAGTGTCCTTTGAAACCCGTAACTGGGTACCATTCGTGCATGCCAGGCCTGAAGATAATAGGCTAAATTTGTTAACATTTGGTAACATTTTTATTGCTACTATTTTCTAGCTGTAGAATCACAGTCCGATCAGAGCAAAGACCCACGAATTTCTCTGTTGTAGACACAGGTCGATGAGCCCATGTTTGTCTGGGTTGATACTTTAACTGTGCTGTTACATTCATTCTCGAACGAGTTAAAAACATGGCTGTTAACAACCACAATATTACACGTAAGTTTCAGCTTTGTCGTCTGCTCTTGGGTTCTGAGTCCAGTGCAGAGTATTGCAGACTGTCATGCGGCCACACAAGTGATTTCATGTTTCCATGTCGAGATTGAACTCCGTTGTATTGTAGTGCGTGAGATTGTATGGATCTAGGAAGTAAAAAGCGAGGTATCAAACCTCAGTTTTCGTATTTCAAGAGCAACCGTAACACATCACCATCAAAGGTCTACTGCAGCACCAGCGTTGATTACAGCATCTCAACCCCACATTGGGGTTCCCAAACAACGATTCCGCGCTCTCACCCCAAACACCATCAAAGCGTAGCAATGCTTCGTTCTACACGTGGCATCGAGAATCTCTGGTCAAAAAGTGAGATCTCGTGGATTCGATTCATGGTCGACCTAATGACAAGAAGTGCAAAGCACGGTGAATACGTGGACTCAGGCTGATACGGTGAAAAGCTTTTGGTAATATTCGTCCAGGCTTTGCTCCTTACACTCGTCTTATTGGCACATGCAGTATTACACGTAAGCAGCACTAGTAGAGCCACACAGGTATCGGGAAGTGCAACTAGGTTGCACAGGTGTCTGCCAGTAAGAACGACGTGTTGGTGAAGTCATCAAGCAGCGGGTTGAAGGACGACATCGTCTTGGTGTTATTGACTTCAGCATAGCTGGACATGAAAGTGGCTGAAGGCATAATGTCTACCGCACACCGGTGATACTGTTGAGCCTTCGCCTGCTGTGAGGCGTAGGAGGAAAGCCAGAGCTGCTTGGCCGCTTCGAAATTCGTTGGGAAGAATATATCAGCAGTGCCGAAGGGTACAAGGAGGCTGTCGTGGTCCACATTTTTCCCACCTTCCTGAACCAACCCACCTTCCTGGTTACTTGCCTTAGCTCGACAATTCATGCCATAGCAGTTGTTCAACACGCTGAACAATCACCCTCACTCTATATTCAGGAACAAATGACTGGAGGGGGCTATTACCACATGGGAAACTATTGGAGCATTTAGCCCAGCGATCCGAACTTCGCTTGTGTGGAAATGAGAAAAATCAGCTGCCACCAGGTGATGGTCTGGCAGTCCATTGTGTAAGGAGTTGAAGAGCTGTAAGCACCCTGTCGGTAGGAAGACTCGAGTCATAGTGCTGGGGTCAGCCTCAGCGTTCTCAACACCAGCGATTGCATCCCAAAACCTTGAAAACGCCCCTGCCCGAGGCTTCTTGCCTACAGAAGAAAAAAAAGCTGCAAATCAGGGTAAAAAACAGGTGAGGTTATCAGCATTTACATCACCAGCAACCAACAAGACATAGATAGCACTTGTAGCAATGCCACACTTAAAATCGACCTGAGCTCGTGCAACAGCACGGGGCTGCTGGTGTACGCCGCTAAAATGTCACAGATACTCGAAATCTAGTAGAACACGGTGGCAGATTGCGACAGGAGGTTTACACATTTTCACTCAATGACCCGTTTCCAAGGTGTTGCAGGCAGTCCATACACTACGCCAGGCCACAACAGCACTCCTTGCACACAGTGAAGCCACATTACCAGCCGCAAACACAAGAACTGCGGGTTTACATGGCATTCCTGAGCAAGATGCCGAAAACAGGTAGAATTCTTGAACAATGGTATCTGTCCGGGAACCCCCTTACTGGGATCAGCCACTGAGGCGAAAAATCCTTATTTGGGAAAGTCTTGTGCTAGAAGCTAGATCATGCACGTACTTGTGCTGGAAGACAGCCATCGTGCTGAATTGAAGGTTTGCTGCACTATTGGATCCTGAAGTGGCCTCAGATTTAACTGGAGCTGGCCTGCAGGATCTGCCACAACAATCGCCTCCTGCCAGACCCCGGTAGCAGCATCGTATTCAATACAATCATGCGGCAAATTATCCAAAACTTCGAATGCCAGCACATAAGTATATTCCTGTAAGTAAAACAACTAGCTGGCACCTATCTTCAGACACATTCTGCTGCGATGCACTCCATGTTCAGAAAGCTCCCAAAACTCATAGTTGCAGACCCCAAGTTCAGATAATAGAGTGTACAATGAGAACATGCACAATTCGAATTCCGTCTTCCATTTCTCGAGTTGCACTTCGGCCAACAAAAACAGCTCAGACCAGCGTGCAACAAGTGAAGCATAAGGCAGAATAAAACACAGTGAAAGCCTGGCTTGACACAAACCTTGGATAACCGATTCCATGTGCTGGGTTGTCTAGCATCTGCTACCATTGTTGAGAACTTCCCTGCATGGTGTTGCAGGCGAGATTTCTGTGAGCCTACAAGTGCAGGTGAGGCATCTAAAGCGGTGTAGCGCATGCTTTCGTAGATATTTGCATGCTGCTCTTTCATGTAATCCTGCAACCACAAAACCCACTGAAATCAGGCAATTGGTGTCATCACTGATGAGGGGATCAGATCTCCTCTCAAAATGCAATTCATCACTGTGCTTACTGTGTGTGAAGATTTCAGCCTTCACTGTCAACGGGTTGAACATATATGTTTGTCTCCTCTGGTTATTAAAGCACGTGTTTACAGAGCCATTTCAAGTTGGTATGCTCTCATGAGCACAAGCCAGGGCATTCAAGAAAGCTTCAAGTGAAACACTTTCTATAACCTGTTGCCTGTAGCAGCATGAACCGCAATGCAGTAGTATACCACCTTAAATGTAGGAGGAAGCAGTGATTATAAAAAGCTAGTGTGTTGCACAGATAACTTGAATGTAATAATCTGTGGACTAAAAAGGTCGAGCTTAGGGCTCTGTCGGCCCTGAATTGATACTTTAAGAGCTCGTCGTGGTTTTGAAGCTTTTATCTTTACTCACAAGGAAAGTCATGCCATCAACTCGGCTAGATGAGCCTTGACGAACACGATGAGCAACAACAAGATTCACTGTGTGTACCTTGGGTACTGTTTGACTTCATACTGTGTAAAATACCAACCAAAAAGGCGGATTCAATAAGATGTATAGTTTCATCTATTGTCGAAGTTTGCTTGGAGTATGTTCGGTTGCGTCAGAGGCGTACCAAAATTCCCAAAGCAAGCGTACCGTGACCGCCCCCGATTTCTAGAATGTTCACCCGTCGCCTGCCCTTTCGTCGTTGTAAGAAATCTCTCGTAAGGTACCTTGCAATGGACCGTGCATACCAGGGTTGAAACAGCTCTGTAGGTGTGAGCCATGCGTGCTGCACTCAACTAATCGCTTAGCGGCGTACAGAACAAGGTACCAAGTGCATCCACCCGTGTTGCAGCTGAATGGATCGATATGATAGTCGTGTGAACGCACATGAAAGGATTTGTATAGTTCCCTTTGCTTAGCGTGCCACCCGTCCTTGCCCAGGACAAACCTGAAGGAAATTGGTTGTGGCAGCTTACCCACCGGTGATGATTCTTGTGAAAAGTAACCTGTACGCTGTACCACATTGTGTCACGGGTGGTAATGTACCAGTGGTGTTACCTTCAGTTGCGATAACTTGACCCACGCACCTCATCACTCAGGTGCTTATATAAGTGGTCTCTGAGCTGCAAACAAACTGACAGCACTTGAGTATAAAGGCGCTAGATCATGAATTGGATGTGCTTTTCTTCCTTACCATACCACCAGCAGTTCCAGCTGCAAAGATTAAACGACTTCGTGAGACTTACCAGCACAGTGCTCTGCCCATCGTGATTGAAGGCATGAGTGCTGCGTGCAAATCTTGATGATTGACAAAAATATCTCTTTTGGACGGTATCCAAGAGGCATCGAGTTGTGTACTCATAGAGAGCGTACAGTCCATCAAAACGTGTACGCATCGTCCACGTTCGCGGCTTCCATGTAACGTTGTAAAACAACATATAAGCTGTTCTCTGCTAGCGTGGTGTCTTTGATCTTTCGAACCAGGTTGGTAAAGGAACCATGTTGAAGACAGGCTGGAAAGAATTCTCAGGTGGGGTCCTGATTGAAAATGCATGCGGAATTACGCCTTAATACGCTCCGGTCTCAGAGTAGCAATCAACATAAGAAGAATTGCACTGATGATTACCACAACACGCATACTTTATTTGAGCATCCATCCCTATGTTAAATATTCCCTCGTAGTAATTATATTATTTGCAGGTCGTTGTAGCTGGGGCATTGTGCATCGTGCCCAAGGCGAAGCATTTGCGAGCTCACGCTCTATATGCAGGATTGTTGACATGGATGGCACAGCATTGGCTCTTGGGGATGGGCAGCATTCCAACCAGATCGTGGTTCGAGCTGGCAGTCCCCCACCAAAACCAAAGAAGAAGATCATTAAACTTCTCAACAGAACCCCGTCACCAGTAATTTTAGAAGACTACGGTGAGCTGGAACCCACGCGTTGCACAATTGGTGGACATGGCGTCGCTGGTGGGGTGGTCGGCATCCCCACTCAAGTTACAGTCACTGCAAGAGATGCTGCGGGCGTTCATATAAGAGAAGGTGGCCAGAAGTTTATCCTTCATTTTCAACATATGTCCAAAGGTAGTGTCTCCAAGAGCTACGAGAGCATTGACCATGGTGATGGACACTACACTTTCACAGGTGTTCGTGCTGATCTCAAGGGAATGCACCAGGTGCGCTCAACACTAACCCGTTCGTTCGGGGCTCGTTATTGCTGAAGTTTCGTCAACACTATATTGTTCGATCTTTGTAGCACTGACAGAATGTTGTGTGCACAGCTCTCCGTGGAGGTAAGTGGCTCGCTTGTAGGTGACTCGCCTTATTTGGTCATGTTCGAGGTTGACGATGGAGCAATAATACCTCCAGATGACGACGATGGTACATCATACGCAGCAAAAAAGTTACGCATGCCATATTCCTCGTAGAAGATTGCGAATAGTTAATTCGAGCTAACCAAGGTCGACTTTTGCGCAGTCAGTGGCTGCATCAATCAAGCAGCGGATTATATTTGTCCAACACATGAATCCAACTATCACTTCAGAGCAAGTGCTGGATACTTTCGAGCCTTACGGCAAGATTACCAAGTGCGAACGATTGGTGCCTGCCAAAGACGTTTGGATGATACAATTTGCGAGAGCTGAGGTGAGCCTTCAGTATGCTGGATATCATGCGTATTTTTCAAGACAAGATGCTTTCAAATGGGGATAGTGGTGTGTGGAGGATGAAAGGGAACTCTTAGCACTGAAATTTGTGCAGGATGCATCAGAGGCCGCAACTATGAATGCTAGAACAGTAATGAACTGCCAAATTGATGTTGCTGTTGCCACACATCTGGGTGGTGTCGGCACGCATCCTGTTATTCTGCAGCAGGTACAGAAATACACTTTTGAAATGCATAGGAGGTCACCAGACACCTACTCCCCAGCTGTTTTATGCAGACAGCCCTTATCTCCCTAATGCTTGTGTATGTGTGCAGTTACAGCAGATTCAGATGTTGCAAATGCAAGAGCATCAGTCACTCACCTGGGCACAGCAGCTTGCACAACAGCGTGCAAGCATTCGTCAGGCAGGCGGGCAAGTTGAGGAGCTGACTGACACTAGGAAGAAGCGCAAAGCGGTAGCTCTCATGCAGAGGCTACAAGCTAAGGTTGCCCAGGCTCAGCAGGCTGAGCATCTCGCTTCTGCTGCTGACAACGTCGTGACGCAGAATAATGGTACTGGTGCCAATCAGGCAGATGATTTGAGAAACCATGTGGCAACTGTGCATGACTCGCGTGTCAGAGAGAGGGAAAAGGAACGTTCGCACGAGAGGGAGCGTGAACGTAACAGTAAGCGTGAAAAAGAGCGCTCTCGGGCGAGGGAAAGCCTTGAACGAGAAGTCGAGCGGAGAAGAAGACGAGAAGGTGAGGCGCACAATGAGCGATCCAGGTCTGAGAGAGACAGACATGGTAGGCGGGATAGTCTGGAACGTGAAGATGAGAGACGGCGTAGACGGGAGCACGACTACTATCCTGAACGTGCTCGTCATAGAGATGATCGTTACTATGGGAGAGAAGTCGAACGAGAGGCTGGAAACAGCCACCGAGATGATTGCCGAGACAGTCACAGGGATAGAGACAGCAGGTCGGCACGTTCTCGCAGTCATAGAGACGAGAGGCGGGAGGGAGAGCGATCACATTACGAAGACCGATACAGGACGTACGACCGAGACAAAGAAGGCTCTCGCCACGATAGTGATAAGCGCGCTAGAGAGAAGTGTAGAGAACACAGAAGCAGCGAATCACGTCATGACCGTATTCGAGATAGGAAACGTGAGGAGAAGCGAAGTCGTGGCAGTGGGGATCGCCGTCGGGACGATCGAGGAAAGAAGGAAAATAGGGAGAAACCAAGAGCTTCAGAAATCGTTGTTGAGTCTGAGAAAAATACGGAAATTGCCGAGAGAAGCGCGCGACAAGTGACTAATGGTATCGGCGACAAATATGCGGCATCTTCAAAGGACAAGAGTGAAGAACGTGGCCTGCAAGAGGTGGCAGACAATGATACGAACGCGCAAAGCCCTGCAATAGAAGTAGCACTGTGAGTTAAATGCCAAGGCAAGCTATTCTACTCACGTACATCGTAATGCACTTTGGAGACGACCCTTTTTTGGCATCACAAGGTTGCATTTTTGCTATAAATTGGGACATGTGCTGTATGTAACACCTCAATTGAAGATAGATGTGCCCAATGCTTTCCATGTAGTCCAGGTCACGCGAGCTGACTACGCATAAAAATTGGTTTTGGCACGTTGCTATAAGCACGTCAACACCTGGTACTCCATTTATGTTAAGGACTTCATTTTACCACAGTTAACGCACATCCGACCCAAACATTGATCTCACCTCAGGTGTTAAAATATGTAATCCGACAGCCTTGTCTCACTGTGAGTACCACTGCCCTTGTCTCTGTATTCGGGATGTATGCTCAGAGTTGTTGCGAAGTTCGTTAAAAGAAGCATAGAGTGTTAAACACTTTATGGGTTTAGGTTATTAGAATACCTGCCTGCCACCTGGGAAAAACCACTCGAAAGGTGCAAGACAGGCATCACTAAAGTCTCTCTTTACATCGACAAGTGGACTGTTTGCTTTTATTGCATTTGTAAATGAAAGCAGACTGCAAACTAGACTGATTGTTGTACTACATTGGTTGAGTCAATTACAAGAATAGCGGTGAGAACTTGCTTTAATTGCATCTGTAGTTTTAAGTAGACCGTACACGGGTTCTATACACTCGATACAGTTGCTTCCATAATATCCATTCCGTGAATTATTCCATGTAAAGCTCATTAAAACATTTCGCAGAAGAGGTCAGATTCTCCTCTGTGAGATGCACGAATTAACTTTCCGCAATTACCAACATGTTATACTGTATTTTGCATACTTAGTGCCATCGAAAGCATTAGCTTGCGACAACAAGCCCAATAGTATCTGTGATGTGGCTTCAGGTATCCATGCCAGGCAGAATCCTGATTTTATTTGTCCAACTGTGCAAGGAACGGGCCCTGTCTAGTGGAACAAGTCTAGAACATAGAAGCAAACAACGCAAGTACATGCTTGGAAGTTTGCTTTGTAGGTCTCAAAAAGCAATTTTTATGTAGCACATAAGCTATTCACATTATGGACTCCTCGTCGCCGCGGTAGTCTGCTGCTCACGAATCCCTACCCCCTAACGCTTCCACACTACCCATGGACATGTGCCACATGTACCATGAGCCATCTAGCCTGAATTTTTTTCAATCTTCAATGGCACTTTATATATTATGGTTCAAGCTGCAACAAGAAAGTGTGGGAATATTGGAGTACAGTCCTAGAAAATCGTCCTTAAGCCATGCCATATCCCTTGTAGACCAGGGCTCAACGTCGCCAGTGGTACATAGCCTACCAGTAACTAGATTTGGCGTATTTCTTCAAGTTTCAGCATGTTGTATTGTACACTCGTTAGCATTTGCTCTATAGTCTGTATTCAGTCTGCATTTCGCCACGGCATCCAGTCGACAGAGGACGCGCACTACGTACGGTTCTATTTCCAGATCCCCGCGAGGTAATTGCATATCAATGATTCAAATTATATTACATCGATAATGTCGCGAGAAATAACAGCCTACGATAATCCACGATGAGCAAAACTTCTGCATGTTCTTAGAGAAGCAACCACGAAGAACTGCTGTTACTCTTCAGGCTGTTAGGGGATAAACCAATTGTCCTAACGTAAAAATGAGCAGACTTCCAAAAAATTAATGTATTCCCTTTGCATAAACAAATCACCGCAGTGTCGCCTGGTTTAGCGGCGAGTTGAGTGAGGAATCTCACAGCTGGGCGGCCTAGGTAGCCAAAGGTTTCGCAAAGGGGAATGAAACAGAGTGGATGCCCGGGATGTGCACATTCCAGAATGTGCAGAGTTATCCCTAATCTCTTCTCGCTGCAGCTGAGCCTGATGATGTTGCTGCTTGCTGCTATGGACCCGGAGTGGATAGAGTGTATAAATATCCTGGCTTGTGTGTGGGTTGGTTGGGTATGGATGCCAGGTGAGAATACCGAGGGTCTATGCTTGAACCTAAACCTTCTCAAGATATTGTGTTTTTGCATCATCACCAATGTCACAAAAATGCTCGCATGCTATCCCTCTAACTCCAATGATCCATGTACATGAAGATGCTGTACAGCGCTGCAGAACCCCCGGATGCAATCCATACAACTTTTCATAATTGCGACGTCTACCACTGATCATTCGCGTGCACCTTTCAAATGCAGATGTAGCACGTGTAACATTTTCCGCGTTCTCCTTACTGCTATCCCGATGCGATAGTATTGCAGCTGTCCATAGTTTCTTCCAGCTTAACCAATACAGGTTCTTGCAATCCCGTGTCGGAGCCAGGGGTCGAATCGTCACTAAGTCTGGCAGTATATACGTAACACACCTGTCGTCGGAAATAATTGTGCATGCGACGGATAGTTTTGCGCATGCGCCGGAAAAAGTACTGCGAAAAGCTGCAGAGCGCGCGGCTAATGCGCCTCCGTGTCGACACAGTGATGAGTAAGTGCGACAGTCAGTTCCGAAGAACGGCAGGATCAAGCGCTTGAAAGTACCACAACTGTGAGTGATGCGTGGGAATCCCGTCACATATTACAGCTTACTCCCCTTTCATGGAGGAACTACGCAGGTCTCCCACCGCACTCCAAGCGGATGCTCGTGTTCCGTCTCGTGAAGAGATTGGTCCGTGCGATTTGCTGTGGCCACTCCGTTTCATCTAGACGTATCATTGTCTACCTCCAAAAAAACGTTCACCTTCCTCTGCTAGGTGCTGCTTAACGAATTCTATAAGACTCCAGTCGGTAGTGACTACTCCAAGAGCATGAACACGAGCTCCCAGCTGCAGTTTTAACGTTACTACTGTTTTTTGCAGAGTAATATCCGGCGCAGATGTCGCAGACGTCAACTTTTCTTGTAAATTTCGTCGAGTACAGTGAGGCATTGTGAC
>JAULKQ010010655.1:0-12425 GCA_032356285.1 Smithsoniella earleae | reverse complement strand
CCCGGAGGTCTTGGCGGCCGTGGTGGAGCCGTTTGGCGTCGCGGTCTTCGGAGTTCCGTACCGCGGTATCCTGGTCACGCGGGCGATCGAGGGGCGGCGCTCTCTTCGGGACGCGCTCACGAGCGCGTCCTCGCCCGAGGAGCGTGACGCATGGATCGCCGCCGCGGTGGCCGCTGTCCGGCAATTGCACGCACGCGGCGTCCACCATCCGGACTTGAACGTGACGAACCTCCTCGTGGCGGATGCACCGACTCTGCCGATCGCCGTGATCGACTTCGACCGCGCCGTCGCGCGGGCTCGGCCCGTCGGTTGGCTGAGGCGAAGGCTCGCCCGAAGGCGCCTGGCGCGCTCGATCGCGAAGCTCGCGTTGCCCGGTTTGTCCCGCGCGCAGTGCCGCGCGCGGCTCGCGCCGGTTCTGGAGCGGCAGTCGTGATGGGCCGGCCGGCGCGTGTACCCGAGGGCTCGTGGGACCCGCTCGACGTCGTCCGCGGCGCCGAGGAGATCGCGAGGGGAGGGGGCGGTGGCCACGTCGTGAAGGAGAACGAGCACGGCCGCGTCGTTTGGGTCGATGCGGCCGGCCCCAGTGGCGAAGACGTCGTCGTGAAGAGCCGCCATCCGAGTAGCGCGTGGTCGCGCCGGAAGGCTCCTTTCGCACCGTCTCCCGCGCGTCGTCAGCGTGAGATGGCGGCGGTGTGCGCCGAAGCCGGCGTCGAGGTGCCCGCGGTGCTGGGGATCGTGGACACGGGTTGGCCGGCCGAGCCCTGCCATACGATCACGGTGGCCGAGCGAGATGCGCTGCCGCTGGTCGACGCCTTTGCGCGGCGATCCCCGGCGGCGCGTCGCGCTCTGGTGCGCGAGCTCGGGCGGTTCGTCGCGAAGCTACACCGCGCGGGTCTCTACGTGCCGGACTTGAAACACGACAACCTCATGGTGCGTTCGGCACCGGCCGATCGCGTCGTGCTGGTCGACCTCGACCGCGCGCGACGCCTTCGGGGTGGCGTGTCGCGGCGCCGCCGCATTCGGAACCTCGTTCAGCTGCATTGGCGGTTGTCCTGGGAGACCTCGCCTCGAGAGCGGCAGCTGATGTTCGCTCAGTACGGACACGCCTTCGGCGAGACGCGGGCTTCCAACGTGCGGCTCGCAGCCGATGTGGATCGTGCTCGTCGCGGGAAGCAGGGGCGCCTGCTCCGGCGGCGCCGCCGGCGAGGCGAGCGGCCGGCCGAGCGGCCCGGCGTTTCGGCGATGATCATCTGCCAGAACGAGGCGCGCCGGATCCGCCCCTGCCTGGAGAGCGTCGCGTGGTGTGATGAGATCGTCGTGGTCGCCGGCGGATCGACGGACGGCACCGTCGAGATCTGCCGCGAGTACACCGATCGGGTCATCGAGAACCCGTGGCCCGGACACCGCGCGCAGAAGCAGTTTGCCCTCGACCAGACGACGCAGCCGTGGGTTCTGAACGTCGACTCGGACGAGCGAGTGCCGGCGCCGCTCCGCGACGAGATCGAGTGGTTGCTCGCCCACGACGGTGCCGGTTGTGACGGATTTCAGGTCCCGCGCCTCGTTCGCTATCTGGGTCGTTGGTGGTGGCGCGGCGGATGGTACCCGAGCCGGCGGCTTCGGCTGTTCCGGCGGGAGAAGACCGAGTGGGGCGGTGTAGATCCTCACGAAAAGGCCGTCGTCCACGGACCCATCGGCAAGGTCGAAGAGCCGCTCTGGCACCTGAGCTATGAAAATGTCGCCCATCATCTCACCTCGATCGACCGCCTCACGGAAGTCGCGTCACGAGCGGCGCCGCGACGCGCGCGCTGGGATCGGATCTATCTTCGGCCACCGGCGCGCTTCCTGCGTTCGTGGTTGGTCGGCCGCGGTTTCCGAGAAGGGTTCCCCGGGTTCTTCATTGCGCTGGCTTCGGCCGTGTACGTCCACGTCAAGCACGTGAAGGCGGACGAAGAAGCACGGCGAAACGAGAAGGCATCATGAAAGTTCTCCACGTGGACCCAGAGGTCACCTTCGGTGGTGGCGAGACGCAGGTGCTGGCGTTGGTCACGCATCTGCGCGAACACGGCCATACGTCGGTTCTTGCGACGCCGCGTTCCGGGGAATTGGGAACGCGGGCGGCCGCGAGTGGCTTCCTCGTCGAGGATCTGCACGCGAAGTTCGGCCACGACCCTCGCGGCGGCTTGCGGCTGCGCGCGCTCTGCCAAACGCACGCGCCGGATCTCGTTCATCTGCACACGGCTCGGGCGCTGTCGCTTGCGGCCTATCTTCCGTCGGGAATGTCGGCGGTCGTCACGCGCCGTATGGACTACGCGCCGCGCGGCGCGCGTCTGTACGTCGGGTGGTTGTACCGGCAAGTGGACGCGATCATCGCCGTGTCGCAGGCGGCCCGTGCGGCCATGGGCGCTCGGGGCATCGCGCCCGAGCGCGTCACGGTCGTGCCGAGCGGGGTTGCCGTGCACCACTTTGCTCAGGCGGATCGGGCTGCGGCGCGGGAGGCGCTCTCGATCGGTGCGGAAGACGCGGTGGTCGGCATCGTGGGAAGCCTGCATGCGCGCAAGGGGCACGCCGTCTTGTTCCAGGCTCTGGCGAAGCTCCGAGGAGAGGGGCTCGACGTGCGGTGCCTCGCTGCCGGAGAGGGGCCCGAACACGAGGCCTTGGCGGGCCTGGCTCGGGCGCTCGGGTTGGGCGACCGGGTGCGGCTCTTGGGGCACATCGAGGACGTCCTGCCCGTCCTGGCGGCCGCCGACGTCGTGGCGCAGCCGTCGCTTGCCGAGGGGCTCGGTGTCGCGGCGGTCGAGGGGATGGCGAGCGCCCGCCCGGTCGTGGCGAGCCGGGTGGGCGGTCTGATGGAGACGATTCGCCACGACGTCGAGGGCCTGCTCGTGCCGATCGGCGACGTGGAGGCTCTGGGCGCGGCGATCGGCGAATGCCTCCGCGATCCCGCGCTCTGCGAGCGTCTGGGCACCGCGGGCCGGCTCCGCGCGGCGCAGTTCTCGACCGAGGCGATGGCGCGCGGGAACGAGTCGGTGTACGAACGCCTCCTCGCAGGCCGATCGAGCCGCACCTCCGATTCATGACCAACTCCGAGCAGCGCAAACTCTCTCGTCTCGTCTCCGCCTTCGCCGGCAAGAAGATCCTGGTGGTGGGCGATCTGATGCTCGATCGCTTCATCTGGGGCGACGTCCGGCGGATCT
The DNA here is from genome assembly GCA_032356285.1 of Smithsoniella earleae. Classification (NCBI taxonomy): domain Eukaryota; kingdom Viridiplantae; phylum Chlorophyta; class Ulvophyceae; genus Smithsoniella; species Smithsoniella earleae. The sequence continues at coordinate 9,231 of JAULKQ010010655.1, read as the reverse complement.
CGCCCGAGGCGCCGGTCCCCGTCGTCCGGGTCACCCGCGAAAGCGTACATCCCGGCGGGGCGGGCAACGTCGTCGCGAATCTCGCGGCTCTCGGGGCACGTCCGGTGGTGGCGGGCTGGGTCGGACGCGACGAGGCGGGTCGGCGGATCTCGAGCCTCCTCACGAGCCTCGGCGCAGACGCGTCGGGCTTGCTCTCGACGACCGAAGTGAAGTCGATCGAGAAGACCCGCATCATCGCCCATAGCCAGCAGGTGGTGCGCTTGGACCGCGAGTCCCCGCGTCCGAGCCATCGGCTGACGAGGCGGCTGCTCGACGTCGTCGGTCGAAAGCTCCGCGGGGCGGACGCGGTGCTCGTGTCGGACTACGGGAAGGGCACGATCTCGCCCGAAGTCCTCGATCTCCTGGCCGAGCGGCGCGAGGCGTCCGGCATCGCCTACCTGATCGATCCCAAGATGCCGAACTTCGACGCGTACCGAGGCGCGAGTCTCGTGAAGCCGAACGAGATCGAGGCCTCGGCCGCGGCGGGATTCGAGATCGAGGACCCGAAGACGTTGGGGGCCGCGGGCAAGAGCCTTCTCGAGAAGTGGCAGAGCGACGCCGTGATGATCTCGAGGGGAGAGAACGGACTCTCTTTGTTCCAACGCGGGGCCGCGGCGAAGAACTTCCCGGCCGTCGCGCGCGAGGTCTTCGACGTCACCGGGGCGGGAGACACCGTGATGGCGGTGGCCTCGCTGGCCCTCGCCGCGGGTGGGACCTTCGCGGAGGCCGCGCACCTCGCGAACCTCGCGGCGGCGATCGTCGTGGGCAAGGTCGGAACCGCAACCCTCGAACGAGCCGAGCTGCTCAGTGCCGTTCGCGGGGCTCCTACGGCGACCAGACGGAGACGCAAGCGATGAAGAGCATGACGGGATTCGGGGCGGCGCAGGCGACGGTTCCGGGAGGGCGGGTCACCGTCGAGGTGCGGAGCGTCAACTCTCGCTTCCTCGAGCTTCGCATCGGTCTCCCGCGGGAACACCAGGGGCTCGAGGCCGAGCTGCGCAAGATGGTCCAGAAGGAGATTCAGCGCGGGCGAGTCGAGGTCTCCGTGCGCCGGGAGGGGCGCGCCGGGCGAAAGGCGAAGGTCGAGGCCGACCTGAAGCTGGCGCGCGAGGTGGCCGCCGCGTGGCGCCGCGTCGGAAAGGAGCTTCGCCTCCCCGGCGATCTCGACGTCGCCTTCCTGCGCTCAGCCGCGGGAGACATCGTCCGAACCGTCGAGGAGGCGCCCGAGCCGTCGAAGGATGCGAGAGCGATTCGCTCGGCGCTGAAGAAGGCCGTGCAGGCCCACGATCGGGAGCGGGTCCGCGAAGGCGCGCACCTCGAGAAGGACATGCGCAAGCGGCTGAAGGCGCTCCAGCGACTGCACGGTCGCGCGGCCAAGTTGGCCGCCGGCCTGCGCGGCGTCCTGATGGAGCGACTCCAGGTCCGCATCGCCGATCTCATGGGCGAGCAAGCGCCGGAGCCGGCCCGGATCGTTCAGGAGGTCGCGCTCGCGGTGGACCGCGGGGACGTCTCCGAAGAGCTCGCGCGTCTCGAGAGTCATCTCAGTGCTCTCGCGGACCTGCTGGCCGCTGGGGATCCCGTCGGAAAGCGGATCGAGTTCCTGTTGCAGGAGATCCTTCGCGAGGTGAACACCATCGGCTCCAAGGCCAACCATCTGCCGTTGACCGAGGCGGTCCTCGAAGCCAAGGGAGAGATCGAGAAGTTGCGGGAGCAGGTGGCAAACGTCGAATGAGCGGGGGCGGAGCATCGACGACGCGGCGAGGGATTCTCTTCGTCGTGTCCGCGCCGTCGGGGGGCGGCAAGACGACCTTGGTCAAGGCAGCGCTCGACGCCGACCCCGATTTGTCGCTTTCCGTGTCGCTCACGACCCGCCAGCCGCGGGTCGGCGAGGTGGACGGGCGGGACTACTTCTTCGTGAGTGCCGAGGAGTTCGCACGCAGGCGCGATGGCGGAGAGTTCGCCGAGTGGGCGGAAGTCTTCGACCACGCCTATGCCACACCCCGCGGTCCGCTCGAGGCGGCGATCGCCGAGGGGCGTGACATCTTCCTCGACGTCGACATCCAGGGCGCCCGGGCACTCAAGTCGTTGTACGCGGGCGACGCGGTGGGCATCTTCGTGGTGCCCCCGAGCTTCGCGGCGCTCGAGAGTCGGCTTCGCGCGCGCGGAACCGACAGCGATGAACAGATCGCCCGGCGCCTGCAGCGCGTACGTACGGAGATGAGCGCCGCCGCCGAGGACGACGTCTACGACTATCGCATCATCAATGAGGATCGCGACGTCGCTGCCGCTGAGATTCGCGCGATTCTGACGGCCGAGCGGCTGCGGCTGGTCCGCGTCCCCAATCCGGCGCTCGACTGAGGGGTCGTGAACGCTTGCGGTGCCCGCGCACCGCTCCTACCCTGAGGCGGTGCGTCTCGAGGGCCTCGTCTCGAAGATCCAGACCTACCTGCCCGGAGCGGAGTTGGATCTCATTCGTCGCGCGTACGCGTTCTCGGCCGCGAAGCACAAGAACCAGCGGCGCGCGAGCGGTGAGCCGTACGTCTCGCACCCCCTGGCCGTGGCCAGCATCATCGGTGACCTGCGTCTCGACGTCCCGAGCGTGGTGACCGCATTACTGCACGACACCGTCGAGGACACCTGGACGACCATTGAGGAAGTCGAAAGCACCTTCGGAGCCGAGGTCGCGACGTTGGTGGACGGTGTCACGAAGATCAGCCAGATCAACTTCCGCACGCGCGAGGAACATCGCGCGGAGAACATCCGGAAGATGATCCTCGCGATGTCGGAAGACTTGCGCGTGATCCTGATCAAGTTGGCCGACCGGACGCACAACATGCGAACGCTCGCCGGACTGCCGCCCGAGAAGCAGCAGAAGGTCGCCCAGGAGACGCTGGACATCTTCGCGCCGCTTGCCCATCGGCTCGGCATTTACTGGATGAAGAGCGAGATGGAGGACAATGCCCTCCACGCGCTGCATCCGGAAGTCTACTATCAGCTCAAACGGGCGGTCGCGAAGAAGAAGACGGAGCGAGAGAAGTACATTCGCGAAGTGCAGTCGGTCCTCGTGCGCGGCTTCGAGGAGGCGGGCATCGAGTGCGTGGTGCACGGTCGACCGAAACACTTCTACTCGATCTATCAGAAGATGCGCAGTCAGAATCTGCTCTACGAGCAGGTCTATGACCTCGTCGCATTTCGCGTCATCGTCGACACCGCGCGCGAGTGCTACGAAGCCCTCGGCGTCGTGCACGGTCTCTGGAAGCCGGTGCCGGGACGATTCAAAGACTACATCGCCCTCCCGAAAGGGAACGGGTACCAGTCGCTGCACACGACGGTGATCGGCCCGCGCGGCGAGCGCGTCGAGGTTCAGATTCGCAGCTCCGAGATGCATCGCTTCGCGGAGCAGGGCATCGCCGCACACTGGACGCACAAAGAGGGCGGTGGCATCGCCGACCAGGAGGAGATCCAGCGGTTCCAGTGGCTTCGACAGATGTTGGAGTGGCAGCAGCAGGTCCGCGACCCGCACGAGTTCCTTCATTCCTTCAAAGAAGATCTCGTGCCGGACGAGGTCTACGTGTTCACGCCCAAGGGGGACCTGCTTCACTTCCCCGCCGGCGCCAGCATCATCGACTTCGCCTATCGAATTCACTCGGAAGTCGGTCACCGCTGTACCGGGGCGCGTGTCGGCGGGAGGCTGGTTCCTCTGCGGTACAAGCTCCAGAACGGCGACACGATCGAGATCATCACGACGCAACATCAACAGCCGAGTCGAGACTGGCTCAAGATGGTCGCGACGCCGCGGGCGAAGGAGCGCATCCGGGAGTGGATCAAGAGCGAGGAAGCCACGCGCAGCGTCGAGGTGGGCCGCGAGATCCTCGCGCGAGATCTCGGAGCGTTCGATCTGGACCTGGTGAAGCTCTCGCGAGACGGCACCCTCGATCGGGTCGCGCACGAGCTCGGCGTGACCGACTTCGCCGAGCTCGTCACCGAGGTGGGCTACGGAAAGATCACCGCGCGCCAGGTGATCGAGCGCCTGGTGCCCCCGACGGATCTCGACAAGCCGGAGGTCCGCGAGGGGCCGCTCGCGCGGCTGTTCCGCGTCGTCTCGCGTCGTCCGGCCGCGGAAGGGATCAAGGTCAGCGGGTTGGAAGACGTGCTGGTTCGCGTGGCGCGGTGCTGCGACCCACTGCCGGGCGAATCGATTACCGGCCTCATGTCGCCCGGCCACGGCGTGACCGTGCACTCGGCGGAATGCGCGACGGCACTCGAAGCGGATCCCCAGAGGCGCGTGACCTGCGTGTGGGATGGGCGCCCGGAGTCCCTTCGGCCGATACGACTCGAGGTGCTCTGCGTCGACCGGCCCGGGCTCCTCGCTGCCATCAGCAAGGCGATCGCGCAGACCGGCGTGAACATCCGCAACGCCGATGCGCGGGGAATCGAAGACGACAAGGCCCTCAATACGTTCGAGGTCATGGTCGGCGACATCGGGGACCTGAACAAGGTGATCCGCAACCTGAGCCGGGTGAAGGGCGTGATGCGGGTCGACCGCGTCCGGGGTTGACCGGGCGGAGGGCGTCGCGCACGATGCCCCGCCATGTCCGCCGACAAGGAACTCGCCATCGTTTCGACCGACGCCGCTCCCGCGGCCATCGGACCCTACGCGCAGGCCGTCGCGGCCGGAGGCGTCGTGTACTGCTCGGGTCAGATCGGGTTGGATCCGGCGACCGGCGAGCTCGTCGCGGGCGGTGTGGAGGCCGAGGCCGAGCGGGTTCTGGCCAATCTCGCCGGTGTCCTGGCCGCGGCGGGAACGGATTTTTCCCGGGTCACGAAGGCGACGATCTACCTGACGGACATGGCGGATTTCGGGGCGGTGAACGAGATCTACGCACGCCACCTCGGCGGCGCGCGGCCGGCCCGGGCGACGGTCGCCGTGGCCGCATTGCCCAAGGGGGCTCGCATCGAGATCGACGCGATCGCGGTGGCCGGGTAGGGGCCGGGTTCGGGCGCCGTTCGGGTCGCGACCTTTACATCCCACTTGGGGACCGTTAGGCCACCTCTCTCGAATGCCGGTGCCCGATTGGCCCCGGCGGAGGTACCCACTTCATGGCACGCGCCTGCGACATCTGCGGAAAGAGACGTTCGGTCGGCAACAATGTCAGCCACGCGAACAACAAGACCCGGCGGACCTGGAAGCCGAACCTGCAATCCGTGCGCGCGAACCTGTCCGGCACCGTGCGTCGCATCCTGGTCTGCACGCGCTGCTTGCGCTCGGGTAAGGTCGTGAAGGTCAGCGGCTCGCGGCCGGAATCCGTCCGCACGGCACCCGCCGCTTCGGCGTAGCTTCAGCGGCGTTTCCGCCGGCCCCCCGGTTTCCGGGCCGATCGTTGGACCAGGCGGGTGGTCGACTCGCCCGGCACGAGCGCGATGCGAGCGACGCGTCCGCCCCAGGACCGAACCTCCGGTGCGCCGACGATCTCGTCGGCCGCCCAGTCCGCCCCCTTGGCGAGGACGTCGGGACGAAGCGCGTTGATCAGGTCGATCGGCGTCGGGGCGTCGAAGATGACGACGTGGTCCACGCAAGCGAGTGCCGCGAGTACCTCGGCGCGCGCTTCTTCGCGCTGGACCGGGCGTCCGGGTCCTTTCAGGGCGCGAACCGAACGGTCGCTGTTCACGCCGACGACGAGGAGGTCGCCCCGGGCCCGGGCGGCCGCCAGGTAGCGAACGTGTCCGGGGTGCAGCAGATCGAAGCAGCCGTTGGTGAACACCACGCGGCGTCCCTCCCGCCGTGCACGCTGCAGGCGGCCGCGCACGGTGGAGAGCGGTGCGATCTTGCGAAGGTAGGATGTCGCGGAGGCCACCGACGAGCAGGCTAGAGTGCCCGCGGAAAAGTGCAACGGCTCGAGCGCGTGGACGTCCGCCGGGGCTCGTTGTGGGTCGTCCGTTTCGGGTGATAGGGATCCCCCGTGACGTCCGCCGCGCAGGCTCCCGCACCCCGCACGATCCGACTCCTCGATCCCGTCGTCGCCGATCAGATCGCCGCGGGGGAGGTGATCGAGCGGCCGGCGTCGATCGTAAAGGAACTCGTCGAGAACGCGCTCGACGCCGGTGCGACCGACATCCACGTCGAGCTCGAAGCGGGGGGACGCGACCGCATTCGTGTTCGCGATGACGGCGCCGGCATGTCGCGGGACGACGCCGAGCGCGCGTGTCTCCGCCACGCGACCAGCAAGCTGAGCGCCATCGACGACCTGGTCGGCATCGGGACGCTCGGTTTTCGCGGAGAAGCGCTGGCGAGTATCGCGTCGGTCGCGCGGGTCGAGATTCTGACGCGAGGTCGGGGTGCCGACGAGGGCACGCGCGTCCTCGTCACGAGCGGCACCGTCGAGGAGGTTCTCCCGGCGGGCGTTCCCGAGGGCACGTCGATCGAGGTGACGGAGTTGTTCTCGGCGGTGCCCGCACGTCGCAAGTTCCTCCGCACGGCTCAGACCGAGCAAGGGCACATCGTCGAGTGGCTCCAGAGGATCGCGCTCGTGCGCCCCGACGTCGGCTTCGCCTGTACGCACGGCGGGCGCCAGCTTCTTCGGCACCCGGCCGTGGGCGACTCGGCGGAGCGGTTGCGACAGGTCTTCGGCGCCGAACGCGCGAAAGAGATGCTCCCGGTCGCGTGGGAGGAGGAGGGCATCGCCATCGGTGGGTTCGCCTCCCGTCCCGGCCTCTCGTTCGCCCAGGCGCGCCACGTTCTGCCGTTCGTCGGGGGGCGTCACGTCCGCGATCGGGTGCTCAATCGGGCCATCCTCGATTCGTACCGAGCGCTCTTGCCGCAGGGGCGGTACCCGGCCGTGGTGTTGTTCCTCGAGGTCCCCGGCGAACTCGTCGACGTGAACGTCCATCCCACGAAGACCGAAGTCCGTTTCGCGGACTCCGATCGGGTGTTCCGCGCGACTCTGCACGCGGTGCGCGCGGCGCTGGCCGGGCCCGGGATGCGGGAGAGCACCGAGGCTCCGGTGCCCTCCCGCGCGTCGCCCGGCGGCGGGGCCGCGACGCAGGACCGGGTATCGGAGGCGCTCCGACGCTACGCGATCCGCAGCGAAGCGGTGGGCCGTCCCCTCCATGCGCCCGGCGCGGCGGCGAAGCCGGGAGACGGTTCCTCCGGATTCGGCCGCGGCCGGCCGATCCAGCCGCGCCTCCCCACCGACCCGTCGCGCGGCGATCCTGCGGCCGGGCCGGATGCGCCGGCGGCAGCCCGCGACGAGGGCGCGCCACCCGAACCGTTCTCGTCGCTCTCGGTGCTCGGACAAGCGCTGAACGGCTACATCGTGTGCGCGTATTCCGATGGGCTGGTGTTGATCGATCAGCACGCGGCGCACGAGAGGGTGCGATTCGAGCGACTTCGAGCCGCGGCGCCGCAGGCGGCGTCGAGTCAGCGCTTGCTCGTGCCAGCGGTCGTCGAGCTCGGGGCCGTGGCGCGGACCCGAATCCTCGAGTCCCGCGAAGATCTCGAGCGCGCGGGCTTCGAGCTGGAGGAGTTCGGCGACACGGCACTCGCCGTGCGTGCGATTCCCGCCTCGCTCGACGTCACGACGGATGCGCGAGAGCTCCTGGAGCGGGTCGCCGAGGATCTCGCGGAGGTCGGGGTGAGGGAGCGGCTCGCTTCGGCGCGCGACGCGTTGCTCGCGCGTATCGCTTGCCACGGGGCGGTCCGGGTCGGTGATCCACTGGAGCCCGAGGAGATGAAGAAGCTCGTCGCCGAGCTCGACACCATTCCGTTCGCTTCGACCTGTCCGCACGGGCGGCCGCTCCTGATCCAACTGGAGCGCGCCGAGATCGAGCGTCGGGTCGGCCGCACGTGAGGTCCGCCGGGGCACGCCCGCGGGTCGTGGCGGTCGTGGGCCCCACGGCGGCGGGCAAGACGGATCTCGCGGCGGAGCTCGCGCGCGGGCGGGGGGGCGAGGTCGTATCGGTAGACTCCCGCCAGGTGTTCCGTCGGCTCGACATCGGAACGGCGAAGCCGCCGCCGTCCCTGCGCGCCGAAGTCCCACATCATCTCATCGACGTCGTCGAGCCCGATGAGCCCGTCGACGTCGCGCGTTTCCAGGTCCTGGCGCGAGCCGCGGTCGACGAGGTGCGCGCGCGGGGGCGCTCGGTGTTCCTGTGCGGCGGCTCCGGGTTGTACCTGCGGGCGCTGACCGAGGGCCTGTGCCCAGCTCCACCGGCGGATCCCGAGGTGCGCGCCCAGATCGCGCGGGAGCGGCAGGAGCGTGGACGGGGCGCTCTGCACGCGGAGCTACGGCGCGTCGACCCCGCGGCCGCGCAGCGAATCGCCCCCGCGGACGCGGTCCGGATCACGCGGGCGCTCGAGGTCGTGCGGCTCACCGGACGTCCTCTCTCTGCGTGGCAGGAGGAGCACCGGTTCCTCGATCGCCCCTATGAGCTCCTGGTGCTCGTCGTATCGCCACCCCCGCCGACTCTCGATGCGCGGATCGCGGCTCGCACGCGAGCAATGTTCGACGAGGGGCTCCTCGACGAGACCCGTGACGTGCTCGAGGCGGGGTTCGATGGCGGTCTCACCCCGCTCCAGGCGATCGGGTATCGCGAAGCCCAGCTCGTCCTCGCGGGAGAGATGTCGACCGAGGAAGCGATCGAGCGGGTCCGAATCGACACGCGTCGCTACGCGAAACGGCAGCGGACGTGGTTCCGGCGTCTCGAGGGAGCGGCATGGCTCGACGGGACCGAACCGTTCTCCTCGGTGCGCGACCGCGTCGACGCCTTCCTCCCTCGTGGGTCCTGAGCTTGGTCGAGATCGTGGGCCTGTGTTAGGCAAGACGTCGCGACGGAACCGGGAGCTTCGAGGAGCGTGAGCAAGAAAAAGCAGTCGCGCCCTGCGGCGCCTTCGAGCACGTCGCGCCCCGTGCTCGACAAGCTGCGGGGGCGGATCGATCAGATCGACGACGAGATGGTCGCGCTCCTCGCCGAACGCTACCGGGTCGTGCAGCAGGTCCAGGAGGCGAAGAAGCGCGACGGCGGCGTCGTGTTCCAGCCCGAGCGGGAGCGTTCGCAGATGCGACGTCTCCATCGCCTGAACGAGAAGGCCGGCTCGCCCGTCAAGCCGGAGGCGCTCGATGCGATCTTCCGCGAGATCCTCTCGGCGTCGCGGGCCCTGCAGACGGCGGTGTCCGTCGCTTTTCTGGGCCCCGC
>JAULKQ010010654.1:0-43918 GCA_032356285.1 Smithsoniella earleae | reverse complement strand
TTCTGATGTCGTACATGGTCTGGTAGAGGAGAACCCTTGTAAAGAAGATTGTCCTTATTCTTATAACGGAAAAAAAATATGTGGATTCTGTTGCGACGGCTCGGAGCGCCGCAAGTGCCGCGCCTATCCGGGAGATTACAATGGGTGTGGACAAGGTACGGCTGACGCTTCCGGCAATACTCCTGGATGGGACGGCGTGTGGGCAAAAGTTACCAAGCTTTTAATAAAGATAGGTAACGGTCCAAACGCAGCAAACAACTTTGCTCCCATTTGCAACAGCCACGATATATGTTATCAGAACCCTGAAAAAGGACGAGTTATATGTAACCAACTTCTGAGAGCTAGGCTAGAAACTTTTTGCAAACAATATTACAGTATACACGGCTACAATGACATATTCAGTATAGGGTTACTCAAAGCCTTAATGTCTGATTGTTTATTTACAGTAAACGCCCTTTCGACTACTGTTGAATTGTTTTCCAAAAACAAATATGATATCAAACCAACGCACGTATATGCAGACGACAAGTGTCACCCCGCAAAAACAGGAAAAAGAGCAGACGGGTGCATAATGCCTTCTACTACGCTTACGTGTGGTGTTCCATATAACGGCTTCCCGTTTCTATACGGATCTCCTCCACTCAGAGAAGTAAAAAAAGACCAAGTACCACCAGACCTTTACAGAATCCACACAAGTGCTTTCAATATAGAAAACGGATGGAAGGCGATTCTCGATGTTCCTACAGTCAAATCGAAATGCTCACACGGGCAAGATAGTCTCGGCATTATGAGAGGCCCTATAACAAGCACTCTCGTAAAAACAAATGCAATATCTAGTTGGTGCGCAGGAACAGCTTATAGCGTGGTCAAGCACACGTCTGGTAAATACGGGATGGCGTTTTACAGAGTCCAAATGGTTTCCCGCGGAGAAGGTCTATTATCAGGATGCTGTCCAACGACAATTCGAGTTTTTAATGCAGAAGCAAAAGTAACCCCGCAGAGGATGTCTCTATCTTTAGGATACCATCATGAATACCCTAATCCGTTATTCGATGGATGGAAACAAAGCGGATCCATCGTACCTCTAAAAGTTGAAGTCGCTCGAGGAGCGGCTTCTCAGAAGTACATGTACGGTGACAGATACGTTCCGTCTAATAGCAGAATCTCGCAAGCAATACCCGTATGGCAGGCATGGCAATCAGCAAATCGTATACCTGATGGTTTATATTTGTGCACACCGATAGTAGGAGTTCCTAGCAACGCAATATACCCTATCTCTGTGCCAACAAGCGCTGCTGGTCACGCTTTTGATGTATCAAAAGCGTGCCAGGGGATGTCAGTTTTTGCTCTGCTGTGTGACTCATCTAATAACGTGAAGGCAATTTACGCAGACTATAGTCATATAGAGTTCCCCGGGTATCCACCCCCGAGCAAAGGCAACCTCGGCACTTTTGTAAACGGTAGCTATATAGTAATGCTGCAAAATGTTTATTATATCTGGCTATACTAAACCAAATAGCTGATATGGTTTAACCATGTAGCGCAGCGTAATATTGATTTTTAAATAAAACTTTATATATATTGCAGCACGTTCATTATGTCGTTGCTGACGAGACACGGCTATATAGTCGACTACGATGACTTCGGACCTGAACACAGACGCGAACTCACGGTTACGCCGAAGCCAAACCTTATGTTCAACCCGAAACCTGAAAGTTTTGCGGTGTACAATGACAGGTTCGACGGAACGGTATCAGTACCGAGGTACTGGGGCGAGGAGCACTTCGGAGAATCGGGCCGCATGTTCGGACATATCGAAGCTGCAAAAGGGCTAATTTTCAATGGTGCGCTGAGGTCCGAGGTGCAGAGGCAGGCAGTCGATGCGTCGCTCAAACAGCTAGAGAGACAAGGCGGCGGAGTGCTGTCGCTTCCGACCGGGGTGGGCAAGACAGTTATAGCTCTGCACATTGCATGCAAGCTGAAGCTCAAGACGCTTGTAGTCGTGCACAAAGTATTCCTGATGGACCAGTGGAAAGAGCGCATACAGAAGTTTATTCCTGGTGCGAAAATAGGAAGACTCCAGCAGAACGTTGAAGATGTCGATGGATGCGACATTGTGGTAGGCATGCTGCAGTCCCTCGCGATGCGCGAGTACGACGACGAGACGTTTGATGACTTCGGCTTGATTATCTTCGACGAGGTGCACGTAGTGCCAGCCCCGGTACTATCGCGCGCGCTCCTGAAGCTGTGCGCACCGAACATACTCGGTCTGTCCGCAACTCCTGTCAGAAAGGACGGCCTTTCTTTCGTCATTCATTGGTTCATTGGTCCGACGTTCTTCCAGAGGTTTCTCAGCGATCAGGCACATGTCACGGTAAAAATGCTGAAATACAAACCAAGTAGAGCGCTCCCGTTCAACATGGCTGCAGCGACAAGCCTCATATGTAACATGCAGGACAGGAATATTGTTATAATAAACCAAATAGCTGATATGGTTGAGCTAGGCCATAAGGTGCTGCTGCTCAGCGACCGGAGGGCTCACTGCGAAACCTTGCTGGTCATGCTCAGGAAGTCAGGCATAGACGGCGCGCTGTACATGGGAGGCATGAAGCGCGCAGAGCTTGAGTTATCTGAAAGAAGTCATGTCATGTTGGCAACTTATTCTATGGCCAAAGAAGGCCTTGATATTCCGTCGTTAGATGCGCTTGTGCTAGCGTGTCCGAGATCTGACGTGGTGCAGGCGTGCGGCAGGATATTACACGGCAAAACATCGCTGGAGCCCATTATAGTAGACGTCGTAGATCAGTGGTCAGTAGGGTTAGCCCAGTTCAGAAAAAGATGTGTGTATTATGAAAGTGCGGGGTTTTCTCAGCAAATTTAGATACGATCTTACTTGCAAATAAAAGGTAGCATGTTCTTGGGGTACCGCCGAAAAATTGTCTCCGAACATGGGAATGCCATACCACCCATTTTTTGAACAACTTAGATGGCGGCATTGTCAAAGGCAGCTTATGGGGTTGGTGCCTTCGATGCGTACACACGCAACGTCTCGCGGACGTCGATATCTAGTGAAATGAGCGCCTCGACCACCGCGTCGACAAAAAGTTGGCTCTTTGGCAAGTCGTCGCCAAAGATATCTTGCTTACCCAAGAGGATCCGCACCATACCGGCTTGATCAGCACCGCTATTTTTAGCAAGTTCATGCAGTGCCTTGACGGCATCATTATTGTTGTCGAACGAGCTGACGGATTTGTCGCGCAGGTACTTGAACCAGCCGGCGATGCCGAGGGCCAGAAATTTCACTTGTTTATCACCTTGTGGTCCCAACTGGGCACGCACCGATGGCAAAATAAACTTCGGGATTTTGCCGACGGCGTCGCCGCAAATGCGCAGCAAACTATCTGGATTGCGGCTGTTTGCGAAGCGGGCCAAAATAAGGTCGGCTTCATCATCTAAGTTCAAGCTGTCGATCGTTGGCAGAGTGGGTTGCACTTCGTGGCGCAGGGTCGCCTTCAGCACGACACTTAAATCGTGGTCGGAAGCTGCCTCGTGCACATAATTGAGGTTCGCCAAAACCCCGAGGTAAGACATCTGCGAGTGCGAACCATTGAGCATACGCAACTTCATGCTTTCCCACTCGGTGACGTCATCCACAACCTGCGCGCCCATATCCGTCAACGAAGGACGACCCTCGAATCCGAGGGCAAAATCGTCCGTCATGACCAGGCGCGAAAATGTCTCTGTTGGGACTGGAACCTTGTCGACCAAGCCATAATTAGCGATTTGTTTGAGGTGCTCCGGCCTGGTAGCAGGCGTGATTCGATCCACCATGCTGTTGGGGAAGCCCACATTGGCTTCGACCCAGTCGGCGACCTCGGGTTCTTCGCGCTCCAGTATGAAATCTAGCAGTACGCGTCGAGCGACATCTCCGTTATGTTGCACGTTGTCGCACGACCAGACAGTAAAGGGCATGCCTGCGCCCTCTTTGCGTTTGCGCGCCGCGGCAAGGATAAACTCGAGCCAAATAACGGGGTCATCGTGAATGTTGCGTTTTAAAGCTGATACAACCGCTGGGTGATCTTTGTTGAGATCACCGGTATTCTCGTCGCGATAGTAGCCGCCCTCGGTCACGGTGAGGCTAACAATGCGGATATTCGGTTGGGACAGCTTATCCACCACCGCCTGTGGGTTGCTCGGCGCGTGCAGATAAGATTTGATTACACCCACGACGTGCGCCATGTCACCTTTATCGCCGCACTCTAGCACGGTGTAGAGGTTGTCTTGCTCGGTAAGCTTCTCCCCAAAAAGGTCGCGATCACCTGCCGGCGGGAAAAGGTTGACACCGGCTACGCCCCATTCGAGCGCTTGCTGATGATTCATCAAATTGTTGAGCCGCATGAATAAAAAGGCCCGCGCGAAGTTGCCCACGCCGATGTGGACGATGCCCTCTGTCACCTTTTTGGGGTCGTATCGCAAGCCAACCACATTCGGCGGGCATCGGGTTAGGGTGGAAAGGGCAGCACGATTGAGATTCATGATTGGTGCAGTTTACTTATTTTAAGTCGCTGATTTACTTTTTAGAAAAAAAACAGTCAATTTACTAATGTGGTTTTGGGGTACGGGTAGGGTATCGGGTCAACTCCTGCGCAAGGTGAGAAGTTTTCCGGGGCGGTCATTGGCGCCGCGAGGAAAAAGTTTTGAATGAGCAACAATGCGCCAGTAAAACTGACTCGCTCTGGTGGCAGGCCGTGTTTCATGGCCACGAGTTTTTCGCCGCACCAGGTTGTAGACCAGCAGGATGCCCCAGAACTCCTGATACACCCCATTAACAGTTCTGCTTTGCAAAGCCTCCTTCCGGTAAAGCAAGCATGTGCGTTTTAACCTCGTCGAAGGCAATCTCAATAATTAATAACATCGGAGGCTACCCGACTCATTGGATGACTAAGCAGAAAGAAAGATCGATACATGCACGAAGGCATCATTTTAACGTGCACATGTCTTACAATCAAGACTGCCACATACACCGCATCTTGGAGAAGTGCACCCAGCGTTGGGCCCTCTCTCTCCGGGAGAACAAGCAGCGCATATAATACAGCAAGTTAAAGCATTACAGTTTGTGTCCATACACCCTTCCCATTCAGGCCGGCTTTGCGCCGGAATCCACCAACAATTTGCAGGATCACCGTATTTCGTAGTAGAAGGCATTGGATCGGGTTTTGGAGCAGGTGTTGGTTTCTTTGGTGATTTGTGTGGAGCAGGTGTTGGTTTTGTTGGTGATTTGTGTTTCGGTGACGGCGACTGTTTTTTCTTTGGTGGAGTTGGTGGAGGCGGTGGCATTATGCACCCGTCTGCTTTTTTTCCTGTTTTGGGTTTTTTACATCGTTTGGCATACTCTTGAGCGGGTTTTATATTGTAATACCCGGTATATGGAAGTTGAACACCCATATATCCTTGTGTAGCACCATGTTTAACAGCTCTTACTAATCCACTAGCTGTAATTGAGCAGCTAAACAGGTGGTCATGCTGTTCCTTTTTTAGCAATTGTATTACACTCGCCGGTTGCGGTCCTATTTTTTTCCAGTTTACATTTGAATAACCGTAATAAGCATCACAAAAAGCATGAAGATTTCTGTCGAGGTCGGCATTGCATATAGCCGCAGTTTTTGATGGATTTTCATAACACATATCGTGGTAGTTGCATATAGGAGCAAAGAACGTTGCAGTTTGGTCACCATCCTCTCCATGACAATTAATTGTTTTTACTGTATCTTTTCCAGATTCTTTGGTGTGTCCCTCACCGCATCCATTATATCTGTTTCTGTAAGCGGAGCATTGCATACCTTTTCGATCACAACAAAACCCGCATATCTTTTTTCCATTATAAGAGTAAGGACAATCTTTTTCACAAGGATCATTACCCCCTAGCAATTGTGCTGTAATTTGCGTGGCTGTTTTTAACAGAGGCAAGCTATATTTACTATCTGTCCTCGACAGAAGAGTACAAGTCCAGGGCAAGCTATCCGCATGACAAGATACACACATGCACAAAATGCATGCAACATATGTGCTTGCATGCATGATGCATATTTTGTTAACAAACAAAATGTCAGGCTTAATTCAATTTATATTTAGGAATCAATTGAGCACCAATTGCAAGGGGCGTAGGTGGTGTGGCACTTACTTACTTGAAGACAATTTCTTGGCCGTACCCCAGGTGGAAAGTAACCCGCCTTAGGTAAGCTGGGTCACCTGCCACCAGAGAACTGCTACACTTTTCTCGTTCCAAAAAGTCAACACGTGCAATATGAGAACGGAACTGCGCAATTCTGACACAGAGGCGCATAAAGAAGTTCAGGTGTACAACCCGAAAACCTACAGCTCAAGCATTTGGCCTGACAGCCCATCTGACACAACGCACATACATCGGCCTTTGTAACTGTACATTTAGAATCGTACACTTTGCGGCAATAAATATTATTCGATGCAACAAAATTAGCTAAATTCAGTAAAGGCGTTTGTAACTTTTTTCCACACGCAGTTGATTTGCGGTACTTCAGGGCATTGTCATAGTAAGGATTTACTATTTTTAACGATTTATTTGCATTTGTCACAAACGCAGGACAATCTTCTTGATCAGGTCCAAACTTGCATTTAGAAGTATTACCGCACGAGTTGAGCTTATTGCAAATTGCCCGGTATCGCTGTACTGCCAGTGTACCGTCTTTAATGAACTTATTGCATTGAGACGCACTAGGATTACGTGCATATACAGATGTCAAAGACAGCAATAACACGAACGCGCGCATCATTGTAGATATGTATTTTGCTATTTGGATATATGCCAGAAAAAGTTCAATTTAAGACTCAAAGCAAATATGGGTGTCGTCAAGCAGTTGAATAATCGCGACATTATTGCCTCCGCCTATGCAGCCGTTGGTGACAGGTGCACACACCAAAACGCAAAGTACAGACCCGTTTGTAACGTAACCATAAATCGATTATTTTGTCTACAAATTTTGCTTCTGTAGCGATACACTCACCTGCTGCAATGGCAAATGAATGTTTCATAAAAAGGCTTGACAGGAATCTTCTTGGAAATACTGTAAAAAACTACCATTATGGATGTTCCACTAAAGGTTACAGAATATATAGTACAATTGATGGTGTAGCAAATCCGTGGATATGCACTACTCATGCATGCTGTGACACTTTGAGCTGCAGCGACACCGGGAAAAATCTAAATCTGATTACGACAAGGTTTGGAAGAAACGGGACGGTAGTCACACTCCGGTGTGATGACCACAGGTTCCTCAAATTGTATTTTACCGGTCTCTTTGTTGCTGCAGACATAGCACTTGCAGCCGGAGCATTGACTGCCATTGCATCTGCGTCGACCGCAAGTGTAGCTGCAATATCTGTTGCCCCCCACGTTAGTGCAGGAGAAACAGCACATATGCTTCACCATGCAGGTAAAACATTGATGGAAATTGGCAAGCCGTAAGGATCGCTCACTCGATGTCTCCAATCTGCCGTTGCAAATGCCACGTCGCGTGCACACTTCTAGGGTGGGCTATACCTGCTGCCGTAAAGCGCAATTTGGGAGGTCTGGTTGGGTTGTGCGCGAAGGACAACAGGCGCTCTTGTTCCAGGAATACGGAAGCATACTAAAAAAGGAAGATATTCCAGCCAGCTTTGGCACATAAATTGGTGGGCTAAAGGTTGCGACCAATCAGTCGAAGTTTAGCTTCGTGCCTACTGACGTGCTCGTGTATTCGCGTATCGTGATTTCGCCCTCGTGAGCTTTCGCGTGGCACTGTTTGCACAGGCCGACGAGGTTGTGCTTTGCGTGCTTGTAGATGCCGTCTATCATGCCGTTTTCGTCTGCGAGCGATTGTTCGCTGATGTGGTGCACGTCTATTGGCAAGTCTGTTTTCAGCTTCGGGGAGTAGCCGCAAACTTCGCACGACAGCACGGTTTTTTTCCTGTTGTACCTGCTGAGTTTCAGAGCGGCCGTGCCGGTGTTTTCCGTCTTATCGGAGGTTACGAGCCGTCGCACTTCGAAGGCGCGCGCGAGGAAGCCCGCGTCCATGTCGAGAAACCTGCACACTTCTAGGCCGTACACAGAGCTGCCTGGACCGTTTTTTAGCCGCCGTTCGAATATAATATTATTTTCTGAAAAAGAAACAGACAGGTGGCATGTTCTGACATTTTGTATGTTTTTGATGAAAGGATAGACGTTGTGGAGGTGCGTCGTAAAGAGGAAGTTGACGTTTCTCCCGGCGAGAGTCTCGACGCTGGACACGAAGATAGCGGACCCTGATGTGTGTTCCGTGCCATGGGTAATCTCGTCTGCGAGCACGAGCGTCGATGCGTCTACTGCCCTCTTGAGGATGGCGCGCAGCTCGGACATCTCGGCGACGAACGACGACTGTCCCTTCGCAAAGTTGTCCTCGCTGAGGATGCGCGTCATGATACACCTAAACGGATAAAAGCGGAACTCTGATGCGGGGACGTAGCAGCCCATCTGCGCGAGAATGACAGAGAGACCGCACGCTTTGAGCAGGCTCGTCTTTCCGCACGAGTTGATCGAGTACAGTACAATACCGCCGCCGAGGAATACATCGTTGGGGACGTACGCAGTGTCCATGTCTATGCGCTCCATGACGGGATGCCGTAGATTTTTGGCATCTAAGAAGCTTTTTGATGCAGACTCGTCGCTTATCTTCGGCCTGCAGTAGTTGTACAGAGAGGCCGTCGTCCAGTTTGACTTCGTGACGTCGACGCGCGCGACGAACGACGACACCTTCTCGAAAATCGCGCCGTATTTTGCCAGAAAATGCCTCGTTACCCTGCCCAGGTTTTTCTTCGTAAGGTTTTTGATCGATTCGTCAAGCGAAGCTATCTTCCTGTTCGAAGCATCCGTCTCTGCGGACGTTATTCTCGTCGAGGTCTTGTTAGAGGAAAAGGTCAGATTCAGGTTCTGTTTCAAAATTTTTCTGCTTTTGAGGTTGCTCACGCTGATGTAGTAGCCCGTGTGTTGCATGTGTTCCACCTTCACAGGTTCGTATCGAGATATGATGTCTGCGAGAGCTTGTATGCTGTCAAAAAGATGCTGTCTTTTTGCATAAAGCTCGTCGACATCTGGAAACACCCCTGGATGGAAGACGGTCGTGTCTATGTTCTCGAAGTCAAATATTTGCTCTGCGTCTCGGACGAGGTTTTTCGTGACATTTTTTGTTTCGTCCGACATCTGGAGACCCGAACACACGATATTGTTCAGCTCGAGTGCTAGTTTGTACGACGACACCATGCTGCATACTTCTGCTGGCGTGATGATCCCCATAGACATACGCCTCTGCAGCCTGTCTATGTCCACTATGCCTCCGAGGAGCCTGATTATTTCTTTTTGAGGCAGTAAACCAAATGATTCTATTTGATCGTACAGTTCTTCGAGCGTTTTAGTGCAGAATATTGGCGACATCATTCGTTTCATGAGGAGCCTCTTGCCGACGCTCGTCGAGCACTTGTCTATCGTACCGAACAGCGTATGCTTCCTCTTCTTGCCGTGTCCGCCGAGGTTGAGCTGGTCGACGGTGTTCGTTGCAAGAACTAGGTGGTCGAGCGGCAGCGATATATCTGGGTGCGATATCTTTTCGAGGAGTATCGGGTTGTGGTCGTACACGAACTCGAGGAGCAGAACGTAGCTGATCAACGCGTAAGGTTTGCGCTCGAGGCCGATAAGCTCGATGCCTGACATGACAGTATTATTTTCAAAAACTGTTTCTATGACGGCGTTCTGGTACGACATGTTGTGCGCCATTTTGGTCGCTGTCTTTTTGTGACACAACACGCTCTCTTTAGATACGTCCAAGTACGACGCCAGATCGACGTTGTCAGGGACGTTTCCCGTAACAACAACTTCACGCACGGAGTATTGTTTCAGAAAACTCATCGCATCATCAAGCGAGGCATACGCGTCGTCATTCCTCGAATATGATTCGTATACAACGTTGTCGCCAGTCACAACGTTGATGCAGCTCACGCCGACGTGCAGGTGCTTGTCGGCGTACACTACAGCAAGATATGCATTTTTTTGTCCGTCTTCCATGTATGTTGATGGACTGATAACACTGGCGACCGCTCTCGTAACGCTACATTCCGTCTTCGTCTGGTCAACAACGACAACCGTAAAGTTTTCGCTGAGTAGTATAGGAATAAACTTCTGCAGCGCAAGGCACGGAAATCCGAGCATGAGCGGGTTGTTTGCGTCGTTTTGGCTCTGCTTTTTGTTCTTTCTTGTGAGCACGATGTTGAGAATCCTGGACATCTCCGTTGCGTTTCCGAGTTTGTCCCTGTTGTTTTCGACGCCATAAATTTCGTAGAAGCTGCCGACCTGCATGAGCACGGCAGTCCTCTTCCCATATTTGGCACTGTACTCCACAAAAAATTTCAGGTATTCGGACAGTATAGGCAGCATCTAAAGAACCCTTCTCCAGTATGTTTTGTTCTCATTTCTGTCTATTGCAACGATACTTTCCAATGGAAAGTTGTGCCATCTGCGAACAGGATCCTTCATTTTTAAAACTGGAAGCTGCGCCTTTGTTATCTTCCTGCGTTCGAGTTCCAACAGCTCCTCGTCAGTTGGAATTCTGTGATTCGGGACCATGCAGCTGTTGATCGGGTCGACCAACAGCTCCGACTGGAAAAACACGTACCCGCTGTCACGGCCGCTAATCTGTCCCAGGACCATTTCAGGAATCTCTTTAGCATGATCGACGACAACGATAATTGTCGATTCACTCCTGTTTTTTATTTCGGTCAGCAGATACGGCACATCCTTCTTGTCAACGAGCTGCCTGGTGTACCTTACAATTATTTCACCATTTCTGACCTTTTCGAGCGTCTGCATCTTACTTTACTGACAACACGAGCCTGCAGTATCTTTCGAGATCGGGCGCGATATGCGGATATTTTTCGGTTTCTTTTTGAATGATCACACGCAGTTCATCCTGGTTTCCTTTGCTTTTTACGACGCACGCGTACGCAGTCTGGAACATCTGTTTGTTAATATTGTCCTTTTGGACAATAGTCAGCCTGTCAAATGCTTCATCCATATTATCAAATGACCATGTACAGCCCCGAGCGCACGAGCAAACCGTCAATTTTGCAGCACGAGTGGAAGCGGGCTTTTGAGGTTACCGGCAGAAGCTGTCACGGAAACGACACATTTTGCAGAAAAGCCGTTAGTTTTCGTCCAGCTCGCGGCTTTGTCTAATATCCCATTATCATCAAGTAGAACAACTGGGCGAATCTGCGCATGCCATGGCACATGTTACAGGGCTGAAGGCCAGACAAATTGCGCATTCAAAACCGTTTGAGCTTAGAGGGCAACAGTCTCCACAAGTGTAATGCTGCAAACACCAGTCTACACACTCTCCAAGTGTCGGAAAACCTTTTACTTCTCTTTCTTGGCAAAAAGGTACGCAAGGTCCACCTGGTCCACCATCGCCGCCGGGGGGCAGCGGCGGGCATCCTAGCTTTTTTCCCGCAGCGGCGCACACTGTTTTTTTATCGTATTTTGGTCCTTTGTCACATAGGATAGCAATTCCATACCCAGTCGCACAATTAAGTAACGATTTACTATCTGAAGCAGTCAGGTCGCAAGACGGGGGCTTGGCTATAGCAATGCACAAGTCGGATATTTTGGGAGCATCGGGGGGAGGTGATAAAAGAATGGGACATGCAACCTGACTAATGAGGCATACATCAAAGCTGTTTTGTAACAGTTTCCTATTAAAAGTATTTACAGTCGTGTCTAAGTCTACATTGTAAGGCCCTATGTCTACTGTATATGAATAGTCATCAATATAAGGTATACTGTTCGTGTACTTGACGGTCCCTACTAGTGACAGCACTGTCTTCAGGTTTTGGAATGCGAACGGTATGTGGCTTTGTCCAAAGTCACACAAGGACATTCCCACAAGCTGTATTATTACTCCGTTATCATTGTTACCAACATACTCGACTTGCAATACCGGGTTACTGTGGCTAGGACAGTTATAAGATGAGCTTGGGGGCGAACTCGGTGGCAGATATTTGGGCGATGGCGGCGTTGTAATAACTACTGGAGGAGGTGATTGTGTATCGCTGCATACAAAACAAAACGCATCCAATATTGCCCCACTCCTACCATAAATGGCACTCAAATAGCTTCCGGCACCACACTTGACCGAACCCAACAGTCTTGTCGGCACGTTGTACGGTGCCGCACCGCTTACGTATCCCAAAGTTTGCGGCGGTTGCTCGTCAGTGACAAGAGTTGAAACGTAGAGACCGCCGTCATATGGATCAACGTTAACGTATCCCGATATTCCTTTGATACACAGACCGGATTGCACTACGATGGTGGTTACGGGTGCAGAATCATCGAAATCATAGCCGGCAAGACTGAATTCGGTGGTGGCATTACTCGTTAAATCAGTGCAGGTAGCTGTCAGTCTACTAAAAACAGGCTCGTTGTTGTAGTCTGTAATTGTTACTTGAATTTTGTTTATGCAAGAATTTAGTTGACACGTTTTCTGGTCAAAAGGTGACCCAGTAGTTAAATTTGATCCTGAGAAGCACACCGGAACTTCTGGCGGCGTTGTGTCCGGCGATGGCGGTGAAGGCGATGGCGGTGAAGGCGAAGGTGGCAGATATTTGGGCGATG
Source organism: Smithsoniella earleae (assembly GCA_032356285.1). Taxonomy (NCBI): domain Eukaryota; kingdom Viridiplantae; phylum Chlorophyta; class Ulvophyceae; genus Smithsoniella; species Smithsoniella earleae. The sequence goes on along the minus strand of JAULKQ010010654.1, from coordinate 31,209 downwards.
GCGGCGGTGATTGTGTATCACTGCATACGAAACAGAGCGCATCAAGAATATTTCCGCTCCGACCGTAAACCGCGTTTATGTAACTGTTTGGTCCGCACTGAATAGATCCAAGTGGCTTCGTATGTGCATTAATATATCCAAGAACTTGTGGCGGCTGTTCATTAGTTTTCAACGTAGACACATAAAGACCATTGTTACTAGGTTGAATATCAACAAAGCCAGATATACCGGTAAAACAACTATTTGACTGCACTGTAATACTCTCAGTTGGTGCAGAGTTGTCGTAGCTGTCTGCAGCAACAAGAAAACTAGTGTTTTTTCCCGTAACCAAATTTCTGCAAATGGCAATCAGTCCACTGAAAACATGTTCATTGTAAAACTCACCGACTGTCGCCCGTATTGTACTTATGCAAGCATTTTTAGGGCACGCAACTTGGTTGAACGGACCCCCAGTTACCAAATTTGATCCCGAAAAACAAACAGGAACTTTAGGTGGGGTAATAGAAGGCGATGGAGGTCGTGATGGACTTGGGCTCAATGGTAAGTTAACAACGCATTTGCTTCCTGCGCAAGCTGCAGATGCGCCATGATGTGGATGACATGCTTTGCTGCACGTACCACAGTTTGCTTTGTCGCTCTTCAAATCGACGCATTTGTTGCCACATTTATCAAATCCTCTATTGCATGTAACGACACATTTGCCTTTTTTGCAGCTTGCATTTCCATTTTTTGTAGTCGGACATGCAGTAAAGCATGTGCCACAGTTTGCTTTGTCGCTCTTCAAATCAACGCATTTGTTGCCACATTTATCAAATGCTTTATTGCAAGTAACGACACATTTGCCTTTTTTGCAGCTTGCATTTCCATTTTTTGTAGTTGGACATGCTTTGCTGCACGTGCCACAGTTTGCTTTGTCACTCTTCAAATCGACGCATTTGTTGCCACATTTATCAAATCCTCTATTGCATGTAACGACACATTTGCCTCTTTTGCAACTTGCATTTCCATTTTTTGTAGTTGGACATATGCGGCCGCATATGTTGCAGTTTTTGTTATTGTTTTGTAAGTTCACGCAAGCGTTGCCGCATTTCGTGTACCCAGAAGTGCATGCAAAACCACATATTCCTGCAATACACGTTGTGACACCATTGCTCTTCGTTGGGCAATTCTTGCCACACGTGCCACAGTTTGCAACGTCGTTTAGCTTGTTGGTACACTTGGTACCTGTCCAACAGCAATTGCTCTTGGCTTTACTATTGGTACACGATTGCTTACTGGTACAACCGGAACAATCGTTACCACACCCGGCAAATGTTGTTCCTATCGACAGAAAGATAATGATAAGCCTAGAGTTCATAGTGCAGCGTATTGCTGTGTATGCCCAGCACCGCAAGAAACACTCTCAAATCCACTTAAATGCACATCTATTCAATTTGTATGCATATCATATTGTGCGACATGTTGTACTTGCAGAAGGTTCGTCATGTAGTTGCCATGTATTATCAAATGACCATGTACAGATCCGAGCGCACGAGCAAACCGTCGATTTTGTCGACTATCTCGCTTGTCGACATGGATGCCACGTGCGTCATGTTGCACATGTCTCTGAGAATCTCCAGCAGCACCTCCTTCTTGATCGATTTCAAGTTTTTGCCGCGCCTGACGTACCTGTTGTCGGTCAGCGACTTGTTCCTGTTTTCGATGTTCCGCAGGCGCACCCTCATATCGCCGTCTATCGTCGATATGATGCCGTATATCGGACATTGCTCGTCAGCTGCGTTCATAAGTCTGCTGACGGAGCTTCTGTACGCATTCAGGGCCGTTTGTTCGTCTTCTGCGAACCCCCACACGCCATCCTTGAACATCCTCGTTTTGCCAAGAAGCTTATTCGGCGCCGGGTTGACGCTCGTGTAGGAGCTTTCGAGGTCCCTGTAAAACAGGAAATGGTACGCGGTGTCACCTAGCACAATGTACGTTGTTGCAATGCTTGTAAGCGCGTGTGATATTTCTTCTGAAATGCACTTCTCGAGGAACGCGACTTTGTGCTTGACGGGCATGTACCTGAACGCGTTAACGACGTCCGTTTCTGGAATATCGACGTGGATCGTCCTTGGTACCGACCGCTTGACTGACACGTCTTTGCTCGGAGGGAACATGACATACGGAAGCGACGGGTCTGACACGATAAACACCGCGTTGCCGTACGCTCTCATAAATCCAAGCCGACCAACGGGGGTGTTCGAGTGGATGATGCGGCATGCGGCCTCTCTGCACAGTATCCTGTTGATGTCCAGCGCGTCGGCAAGGTCGTCGATGCTCACTGACAAAAAACTGCAGTTTGCAAAGTATCTGCTGAACGCGCGGTTGATCTCGTCGAGGTGATTGTGGAGATACGCAGCAGCGAAGCTCAGAACGCTTGTCACGGGGACGCCTGATGAGCCGGCTTGAGGGAAGCAATGCCTGTCGACGGCCACGTCGATCATCATGTTCGTTACCCTTTGGATGCTCATTTCCTTCTCTTTACACTTTTTGAGCTTTTTGATGTCCACGCTGCTCTCTGGATCGTCAGGAAATATCGACACGTGTATGTAGATGTTCACGTGCCTCTTGTCCTTCTCGAGCGCGGTGTGTGATCCGTTGCGCACGACTCTTCCGATCGCCTGGTCTACCGTCGAGTCGTTCCAGTGCGGTGTCAGGCAATAAAACTGCCGTACGTTCTTGAGCGTGATCGACTCACCGATGACCCTGCTGCCGAGCAATATGCGAACGTACGCGCCGTCCTTGTTCAAGTCGCTGTTGAACCCGTCGAGCCTGTCGTTGTTGTTGGGACATATGTCTTTGCTGCCAACGCACATCGTGTACCGCAGCTTCGGTGTGATTGTCTCGACATCCTCTCCGACGTACATCTCGTAGCCGTGCTGCTCGAGAACAGAAGCTAGAAGAAGCAGTCCTGATCCTTTGACCTCTTCGAGAAAGATGAAGACGTTGCCCTCTGACTCTTTTATAAGGTCTACTACAGCGCTGTATTTTGAGCTTGAGTTTCGCAGATTTTCGCCCACCAGCTCGTTTTCGAATTCAGGATATATCTGATACTTCGTATATTTTATCTCTTTGGTTTGCTTTGTAGACATCGACGTAATGGTCGTCTTGTGGCGCGTAGCGAACATCTTCGTATCCGTCACGTCCCTTCCGTGCGTCCCGTCTGCAAAGCAGAACAGCGATATGTGCGTGAGCTCCCGGTATATGTCATCAGGGGGCTTGTTTTTGTTTTCCTTCTTGTACACCTCCCTCTGATGCCCCGTCATGTTCGATCCGTACACGCGCTGACCTGTCACGTACTCGTCCGTGCCAATTTCAGTTGACTGTGGCTTGTTCAACACCATTGAATTGTACGATATGATGCCGTTCATCGACAGGCTGTCTTCTCTGAAATAGTTGCATATGCTCAGCAGAGAATTGATCTGCTCGTGGCTGTCGGTCATGGGTGTTGCGGTCGCCATGATGATCTTGGTGTTGTGGCACAGCTGCAGTATGCGAAGGATGCTGCCGTACACGCTGCTCTCAGTGACCTTCTTGATGTACCGCACGTTGTGCACCTCGTCGAGCACGATTATCTTGTTTGAAAAGTACGACACGATGTCGCTGTCTGACATGTGATTCACCTGGTTCGACAGGGATATGTAATGCTTCATGCGGAAGATCGACGGGTCCCACTCGTTTTTTCTGCTTGACATCGCATGGAACATCCTTATCTGTTTGATGAAGTTGTCTGTGCCAGAGTCGCCTTTCGTGACGATGATACACTTCTTGCCATCGTGCAGGTAATGATCCACCGCAACGACGATGCAGGCTATGGATTTCCCTGACCCGAGAGAATGGTACATGAGGAGCGAGGTGTACGGCGTGTACGGCGACATGAAACGACGCACGAACTCCTGATGGGGGTACAGGCCGTCCACGTTGTGGAGGTTACGGAACTCCAGCATCTGTGCCACAGAAAACTGAAAAGTCGGGTCATCAGGATCAGGGTACCGTTCCATGATTGAAATAACGCAAACCTGCCGAAAGATTACAAAAGCAAATTTTCAATTTATGGAGAACTTTTCTGAGGCAGTAAAACTGCTACTGCAGTGCTACAAATCGAGCGAAGTAGAAATAGAGGCGAGGATCAAAAAGCAGCTTATCACACCAGAGTCCGTGCACAGGCTGCTTGCCATCGCGGAGATTCAGTGGACCAGGTACGACTATGCCGAACGGAAAAGAATATCAAAATCAAACAGAAAATGTACGTACAGGCAGAGAAATGCCGACGTTTTGTGCAAGTCATCCATTGCAAAAGAGGACATCAACGGCACGTGGTGCACAGTGCACGTCAGCACCGAAGTCGCGATACAGTCGATGCTCCAGTCTCTTGCGCACGTTCCCCCTGCGCTCGTCGTGCGGTACAGGGGGGAATATAAATCGCACTATATCGACATTACTGAGTACGAGATGAACAATTTGAGTGTAGAAATAGAAGTGGCAGATTCGAGCGACTACGATCCTGGTGTTTTAGTAGGTATCGCGTCAGAAGTCTGCACGATACTTCAGGATTCGCCGATGTTCCTGGAGTATTACGACTGGAAAGTGGTGAATCACATAGCGCACGCAAAGTTTGGTCCGTTTTGTATTCACAACGAGATGTACCAAAAACCTATCACGATGACGATGCGACATATAAGCGGACTAGATGAACTTTCGGGAGTCGTCACCCCGAAAGTCGACGGCTTCAGGCGGTTCCTCATCGTCGTGCATGACAGGGTTTTTTCAGTGGACCTCGAGGGAAACGTGAGATACGAGCTCGTTCTGCAGAGAGGGCTAACAGAAATTACTATAGTAGACTGTGAATATGCAGAAAAATATCACATTTTCGACGTACCCGTGTTTGGTGGAAAGTACGTCGGAAAAGAGACGCTCACCGACAGGCTCGACCTGCTCGAAGATATACCTGAACTTAGGGACATGCGGAAGGCCTATTCTGAGTTTACGAAGTTCGACGACCTCGCGACGCTGTACGCCGAGTTTATGAAAACCTACAAAATCGACGGCATGATATTTACGCACGACAGCAGCGAATACATGGCGCCGGTCCTCAAATGGAAAATGTCGAGCAGCGTGGACCTCGAAGTGACAACAGACGGCAGGCTCAAGACGTGCGATGGCTACATCGTGAAAATTCCTGTAAAAGTATCGGGAGACTGTGGCATTTGGGAGTTTGAATTCGATCAAGAAACAAAAACGCTTTCGCCAACAAGGTCCCGCTTCGACAAAAAGAGGGCAAATAGCATGGAAATAGTCAGCAACAACCTCTTTAGAGCAGCCCCAGGAACCATGTTTTCGGGGATAGGATGTGTGCTCATGAGAAAGTACCACAACAGGGTAAAAACGAAGCTCATACGAAGCGCGAACGACGGGAGAGCGACGATCCTCGACATAGGCACGGGCCAGGGCGGCGACGTCGCCAAGTGGAAGAGAGCAAGCCTCGTCTACTGCGTCGAGCCATCGCAAGAAGCCGTCGCAGAGATGCTTGAAAGATGCAGATCTATCAACAAACCGTCCATTACAACCTTTAACGTGCCGCTGCGCGACATCAACCTCAGCCTGATAGATCACAAAATAGACATATTCACTGCATTCTTCTGCATGAACATGTTCGAACAGAAGGACTGGGCGGCGCTTGAAAATGCCATAAAAAGCATGGGATCAAAGAAGTGCAGGTTCATTGCCATAGCCCTCACGACGCCCAATGAGCACGACAGCCAGTGCTTTACGCTCCGCACAAAAGAGAACAGCGCGTACAACATCACTATCCACGGAACGAGAATCAAGAATATAAACGAGAAGGCCGTCGACCCGATAAAACTAGATAGGATCATGTCCAGATGCGGTTTGTCCCTCCAGAGACGCGATGCGCTCGACAAAAACGCGTTCATGACCGTCGACGAAAGACTGCTGTCGTCTATGTACGAACTTTTTGTGTACGAGAGGTTTTAAAAAAGCATTTACTTTCCAAAAGTTATCTCGTTGACAATAGCAGTCATGATTTTCCTGTTGCCCTTTGGGATGGCGTACTTGTTGTCGACACGGAGCAGCTCCGACTTGTATTCCTGGACGACATTCGGTGCGAGCTTGAAGATGAAGTTGTCGAGGATGACGCCCTCGTCGACCCTGAGGTTGTTCTCGTTGATGTACGCGCTCATGAGTATCCTGATGTCCGTTATGCATGTCGTTCCTTTGAGAATGTCCTGCCTCAGAGCTTCCTCGTCGACGTACTTTTCCGCTTTCGAAAACAGCTGCTTTGCACTGTCCGTTGCAGGCGTCGGCTGTGTGAAGTAGCTCTCCTTTGCGGGTTGTCCTGCAGGCCTTGTGCTGCGCACCTTGATCGGAATCCTCGTCGGTGCCTCCACGATCGGGTTCACGAGCTGGCTAGGCACAGTGGACATTTTGATGTCACCAAACACCTTCTTCACGAATTCCGAAAAGTTGGGATCGCTTGTCATGACTTCGAAAGCCCTGCATGCTTCGCGAAACGCTTCGTATTGCCTGTTCGTGAACCTGAGTTTTACTACCTTTGACTTCGATTGCGGCTCGTGCTCCTCTGTGTCGATCTTGGGCGTTTTTTTCATCATTGCGGACATGCCGCTTGTCAAATTCGGAAACATGGTTGCTGACCCCATTTAACAACTTCTTCTTTAAAGTGGCTCCCATATCAGAAAATCAATTATGGTAAAACAAAACAATTGAAATTAAATCTTGTAACATAAAGAAGATATCGCTGACTCGAGACATTGAACAATGGGCGACCTCTTCGTGTACAGCTGGTTCTACACTGGGTCCACGGTATACGGCCACTGTCTGGATCCGAACGGAAAGTATGCGCTCCTCACGGTCAACGGGTTTTATCCGTATTGCTTCGTCGAGGGGGACGACGTGCCGAGGTCGAACGTTGTACCTGTTGGGGTCGTCAGGCGACGCATGGCCACGTCGAGAGATGTGTCAAAAAAAAGCCCGTTTTTTAAGGTATTATTTCGAAGCAAAAATGACATGGACGCGTTCGCATCAGAGGTCAGGTGCTACATGGCCGACGTGCAACCGGTGTCGCTGTTCCTTTCGCAAATAGGCGCCGACCACGTTGGATGGGTGCAAGCGCCTTCACTGACTGTGGACAGGCCAGAAGACATCTGGCCGATGTTGCAGATGGACCCGTACGCGAACCCGAAGGTGTTCGTGTTCGACATCGAAGTAAAATCGTGCGATTTGGGCATGCCGAAGCCCCATCGGCTGGGCGACGAAGTGCAAATGATCAGCGTGCTGTCGTACCACTCTGGAAAGGCTGGCATGAAAAAATACATGCTCCACATATACGACTTTCCTCTCAAAATACCAGGTGTTACTGACGTCATGTGCAGCGACGAAATGGATCTCATCCAGAAATTTTTCCGGCTGATAAAGGACGAGGATCCAACGGTCATTACCGGCTTCAACATTTTCGGGTTCGACATCGCATACCTCGTATCGAGGCTCAGGCTGCGGCTTAGAGAGGTGGAAAACGTGGCTCGCGGAAAGACCGGAGAAATACAGCTTATCAAAGTCGACTGGCAGAGCGACGCGTACGGCCAGAACAGATACGAGCGGCTTGTTATAAGCGGAAGGGTCATACTGGACATGTTTCTTTATTTCAAGCGGCTCAAGCTGGACAAGTACAGTCTCGACTTCGTGTCGCACAAGTACCTCGACGAGGGAAAGCACGGCATGCCGTACGCAGAAATGGCCGCGGCGTTCGAGACCAGAGACAAGGACGCGCTCGTGAGGGTCGCCGAGTACTGTATACAGGACTCCGTGCTCGTTGCTAGGCTTTTCGACAAGGTCCAGATGTGGATAGACGCGTGCGAAATAGCAAAAATCACGAACTGCAGCATGGAAGAAATCTACACGAGGGGCGAACAGATGAAGATGGTGTCTCAGTGCGTCAAGGAATGCTTCGTCAGGGACATTGTTCTGCAGCCGCAGCCCCCGTCATCGTGGAAACAGTACGAGGGGGCGTACGTCATGGACCCGGTCAAGGGGCTGTACGAGAACTGCGCGCTTTTAGACTTCCAGTCCTTGTATCCGTCGATCATCATTGCGTTTAACATATGCCCATCGACGTACGCCGGTACGAAGACTTTTGCACCACATCACCAGTTAGGAAACCACTGCTTCAGAAAAGAGCCCATAGGTTTGCTTCCGGGCATGATACAGCGCGTGCTCAACGAGAGAAAAATCATCAAAAAAGAAATGAGGTCGTGCGACAAAAACTCAATACAGTATATCGTCCTCGACAGAAGACAAAACGCCTTGAAAATATGCGCAAACTCGGTATACGGAATGATGGGATTTCAGAACAGCAGATACTTCGGCCACCTGGGATGCGCGGAGTCCGTCACGAGCGTCGGCAGGGAGCTTCTCGAGCAGACTATTTGCAAGATAGAACGAGACTTCCCTGTGAAGGTCATCTACGGCGACACGGATTCGTGCATGGTGTGGTTCAACGACGATAATAATTATGCTTCTACGAGCCAATATATATGCCAATACATCACTTCCAGCCTGCCGCCACCAATGGCCCTCATGTTCGAATCTCACTATGACAAGGTCGTGCTTCTGTCCAAAAAAAGGTATATCCTCGTAGAAAACGGTCACATATCGTACAAAGGCGTCATGAACGCGAGGCGGGACTACTGCAAGTACGCCAAGAACATGTACAAAAACATAGTGGAAATGATAGCGTCTGAACAAAGCACAGACGACATAGCCAGGTACATAGACGACAGCATCCTGGAGCTGTACTGCGGGCGGTGCGACATTGCGGACCTCGTCATCACGAAATCGCTTGCAAGGGATCTGCACCTGTACAAGGTCCGGCAACCGCACGTCCTTCTCGCGAAGAGGCTGTCGGAGAAAAGCGGAAAGGACGTGACGGCTGGCACGAGGCTCGAGTACGTGTACGTCAAAGGCTTCGACACGCAGGCGGACAAGATGCGGACCCCTGAAGAAGTCGAGGAAGAAGGCCTCGAAGTCGACGGAATGTTTTACATAACCAAACAGATCGTGACACAGATAGACGACATTCTTTCGGTTATAGGACTGGACGACTACGTGAGAGACAAATGGCTTACATCGAAAAGGTAGCCTGGGTCCTGCCCTGTCATGATTGACGTGTACACGCACTTTTTCCCCGAAGGAAAGCGCTTATCAGACGTCAGCTCGTGCTTGATATCCTCCTTTGGCCGCTCGAATCCCATCGAAGTAAGCAGCCCCTTGCGGCGCACTTCGATGCTGTTCTTCGTGTACGGCACGACGGTCCCAGTGCGTGTCATAAAATCGGATATTATTCTGCTTGTGAGCTTTCGCAACACTAAATTTGCCGCCTCTACGCCGAAATGCGCGTACACGTCCTTCACATTGTTCGACCATATCGTCTCCTTCTTGACACAAGGAGTTGTTGTCGCGGTGAAAATGTCTGACCCTGTCGTCACGGCGGTTTTTCCATCGGGTGCGACGAGCGACAGTATGTCGTGCGTTCCGCCAACCACAGAGCTCATCCTCGACAGCCACGGTGCAAGGTACGTTCCCGTAAACTCGACGTCTATCATTCCCATAAAATCTGGAGACGTCTGCCAAATACAGTCGCTTCCGAACGCCGCCTCCGCGAGATCGTTGAGCGAAAAACCGTGGTGTCTCATCGCTGCGACATCAACGTACAGCCTGATCATGGGAACTTCAGTAACAGGCTTCCCCAGCGCCTCGTACCATATATTTTCCCTGTCAGGTATTTTTGTAAAATTGCTTCCGACTGCCGACACGAAGTCCTTTAGCGTTTTTCCGACGAGCTGCCCCCTCAGGCTATACACGTCAGTTCCTGGCATCAGCTCGAACGTCATGCTGGTGTTTGTTTTATTGTACTTTGACACCATCGCGTCCTCCACTGATGGCGACACGATATTCACCTCTTTATGGCCCATGCCAGCAGTGTGAAAATGACTTAGGTTCATCTGCGTTGCAGGCATGATAATCGTGTGCACTTCTCGTATTCCGATTGGGTCCCCTGGCTCGTTGGCCGAGGGGGGCGGCTCGTTGGCCGAAGGGGGCCCGCCATCCAACACGATGTGCCTCCACGGTTTTTCCTCTGCTTGGTCATCTTCGACCAGATCGGCCCACGACGTTCCTTTTACGATGTCGCTCCAGGATAGCTCCATTTTTGCGCATAAGGTTTGTCCAACAACAGAGACATTAAAATTCAATTATGTGCATGCTATTTATTGATTTTGTGCGGAGCATGCCCGTAATAATATAGACTCGCAGATTCAAGATAGAAATGGCCGAAGATCATGCCCGTAATAATAGGATGGCAGAAGATACTCACGGATTCAAGATAGAAATGGCCGAAGATGACAAGACTCGCGAGCAGCTGCGCATAGCCGCGATTGATGCCGTGAGCAATCTGATGTACACGGTTGTATTCGACACCGTGAACGAGATCATTACGACCGCAGGCGCCGACCAGGCAAAGGCCCTCGATGCTGCAAATTCAGTCATTGCGAAGTACCTGGAGGGTGGCGTCAAGGTGCGCAAAAAGCCCGCGCCCAGGGCAAAGGCTGCAAAAGCGCCTGCCAAGAACAAGCCTGTAGATGTCCTCACAGCTGCATCAAGAAAGGCAAAAAACGCGGCGTCCAACCTCGTGTGGCTCGAACACCCCGATAGCCCCGAGTTCTCGTACACCGCGGGCCTGCGCCTTGCAACGGGCTTCCCTGTGCGGAACAACCTCACCAACAAGATCGTCATGGTCGCGACCGAGGACAGCACGGACAAGCTCACAGTAAAAGACGCCCAAATAGCCATGTCGTACGGACTAGCAATAGACCTCGACAGCGTATCTCGCTAAATATATGTATTTTTAAAACTGATACTGGTTGCATGAGCTGTAATTTCTGTTAAAATGATTGACATGAGCCTTGTTAAGGCGATATTCTTTCAAGATGCAAGCAGCGCACCAGGATGCAAGAACTATCGTGGTCTGCAAAGTGCAGCGCACCAGCTCGTCATGATGCGATCAGTATCGAGGGAAACATAGGATGCGGTAAATCGACGCTGATAAAAAACCTCGTTTTACTGCAACCGAATCTTGCCGAAACGGTTGTTCCTGAGCCAGTCGAAAAATGGCAGCCGATATTAGAGCTGTTTTACGCGGACAAGAAGCGCTGGTCGTTCGTGCTTCAGACCGTCGTACTGCAGCACTTTTGCAGCATGCCTAATCACACGCTGTTCGAGCGGTCGCCTATGTCGAGCATCGACGTCTTTGCGACCTCGTGCTTCATTGACAGCATGATGACTGAAATGGAACGGCTGGCTCTGTTGGCGCAGTATGATGCCATCGGCTGGCAGCCAGGCACGGTGATATACGTCGATACCCCCGTAGAAGTGTGCCTTGAAAGAATAGCGAAGCGTGCAAGGCCTGGAGAACAGCTGATAAACAGAAAGTACATTGTTAATCTCCACGCGCAGCACGAGTGTATGCTAAAGCATTTCAAGGGGCGCGTAATCAGGATCGATGGACGGCAGGATGAGCTGCGTGTTGCAACAGACGTTTTAAGCGTAATCGGTTTGTAGTGCTATGTTGGCTGAAAGCATGAGGTCCTTTAGCACGGTGTAAGAAAACGGCACGTTTACGACTGTAGTTTTGCCTGAGCAGTATTTGCACGACCCGCTGAACAGATCAACTATTATTTTGCAGTTTGGGCAGTAGGGGGCTTCAACCATGTCGCTGTTCTTCGACACTTCGGTGATGAGCCCGGAGGCGTTGTGGGATATGAGGCAATCGTATTCCATTTCGCCGAAGCGGAGACCGCCACCTTTTGATCTTCCTGATATGGGCTGCCTGGTCATGAGGCTCTTTGGCCCAGCGGACCTGACGTACACTTTGTCGACTGCCTGGTGCTTGAGGGCCATGTAGTACACCATCCCCATGGCAACGGGGGTCCTGACCATCTCGCCTGTCGTCCCGAGAGTGACGGTTTCCGTGTCGCTCATGTTCAAAATGTCGTGTATGTCCCTTTTGTTCTTTCTGATAAACGGCGTGCCGTCTTCGAACGTGCCGGTGATCGATGCTGACTTTCCGAGCACTCCTTCGATGAGCTGCCCGACGGTCATCCTGCTGGGAATGGCGTGGGGGTTGATGATGATGTCGGGGGTGATGCCGTCGCTCGTGAAGGGCATGTCTTCCTCGTGCATGAGCAGTCCGACGACACCCTTCTGCGCGTGCCTCGACGAGAGTTTGTCGCCGAGCTGGAGGTTGCGGTGTTCGGTGACCGTGATTTCGAGCCTCGTTTTGCCGTTTTCTGCCATGAACTCTCGAATGTGTTTTATCTTTGGTTTTGACAGCATCGGCATCGCCTCGATGATTGACCTTTCGACGCCGCCGTGGACGATTAATATTCTGTCGTTTTCGAATATTTCCCATGGGCTGTCGACGGTGACGGACGTCACGAACGTGGCGATCGAGGAAAACAGGCCCCTGTCGACTGCAGATTTTTTGACGATTATGGCGTCTTCCTGGTTGTACCCCGTGAGCGACATGATGCACGTGACGAGGTTCACGCCGTTCGGGTTCTCGTCGTACCCCAGTTCTCGACCCACGAGCGTCGACACGAGCGGCCTCTGGAGCGTGTTGCATGTTTTCTCGCTGTCGTGCATCTGCATAGACTGTTTGATCATTGAAGACGAAAACACGTTTCTTGCTGACTGGTTATGCTCCGGAAACGGCACGAGGGATGCGGCGAGTCCGAGCATCGTGCACGGATGGATTTCGGCGTATTGGAAGCTTTCCCAGTCGCCGCCATATGAAATGGAGCAGATCGTTGATTCCTTCACCTCTGCCGGATCAAGGTACTTTATTTTTGGAGATTTGTGCGTGAAAGGCGCCACGCCGATCTCGTTCCAGTCGACGGGGTATCCGTCAATCACGATCAACGGGCGTATGGGCCTGCCACTGACTGTCCTGATCACGATAGAGTTTGCTGTTTTCCACGAAGAGGCATTTTCAGGATACGGTGCATTTTTCTTGCACCAACCAGCAACCGCCCCGTCGACGATCGCCCACATGCAGCTCCGAAAAGGCCCTGGGCGGCAGTTCTCGCGTACCCATTCCGACACGTCCGAGCTCGTTGATATGAGGCAGCAGCACGCCAGGCTTTTCGTGATTCCGACGGATTTTCCTTCTGGGGTCTCGCACGGACACACGTATCCCTTCTGGCTCGAGTGTATCTGTCGCATGTCGATATTTGGACTATTTTCGTCGCACGGAACGATAATTTTTCGCACGCTAGAAATTTTGTCTATCACTGATCTCTTCGACAGCTGGATGGCCATCTTGTTGTACACCGTGCCGCCAATCGAGAACTCTCCTTTCCTGAGCGCAGAATACACCTTCTTGTGTATCGCATCTTGGAGGTTGCTCGTGTTGGCGCATCGTCTGAATATGTTGTAGATAATTTCTCCAGGAGTTTTGAGGCATTTGTACCTGTAATCGTCCCTGTCCGTCGGGTCTGCCATTCCGAGGTAAACGGCGACAAGCTTGGATATCATAACGACGAGCGTAGCCACGATCGTAGCGTTCGACATGCCGCGGAACATCTTCGACCTGATTATCTCCCTGTCCTGATCGACGAGAAGATCTCCAGTTCCGCGCGTTGAAGAGAAAACGTAAAGCATGCACGCGTTTGCCAGCTTTTTGTTCGCGCAGTGGCTCTTCATCAGGCTGTCCATGAACACGTACTTATCTGTAGGGCTTTCCCTGTCCGACATGAACATGTCCATGAGCAGCTCGTACATGCCGACCCTCTTGACGCTTCTCATGTTGTTCTGGATCATGCTCGTGTCCAAATCGATGATCGAGTCGTCAACTACGTGTATTTTTGTCGGAACGGCAGCCCCGCTGACGAACAGTTCGCACGAATCGCGAGTCACGAAAGGTTCTGTTTGCAGCCTCGTTTCTTGTATGACAAGCACTTTTTCGGCGCCTTGTATGACGAAGTACCCGTCGTCTGTCATGGCTGGAATCGTGCAGACGATTTTACTATCGACGACTATCAAATGTTCGTACGTTGTCATGTCAAAGATGCACGCTTCCGGACCTCGCGTTGGACCGACGACCGTACCGCGCACCAGCTCTGCCATCATCTGGACATAGTGCGCGTAGTTCTTTTTGAGGTCGGCTGTCCATCCGTGGTGCCTAAAGAAGTCCCGCACGATGAGCCCCCTTTTATTTTCTGACATTTTCAATCCAGTACACAAAAGAGTAGTTATTTGGAAAGTACAGTATATTGTTGTTTGATCTTTTTGATGCGTCTATTGTTTTTACGCCGAGTGCTTCCCGCACCGTGTTCAATTTTGATACGTGGTCGTCGAAGAAGCAGACTGGCGTGTCAATCACCTCCGCGCACATGGGACGTGTGTACGTCTCCATTGCAGAGCCGTCGCGAAAAACCAGCAGCCTGCACTTTCCAGTTTCGTCGATTACCTGCGCGGTGACGCCAGAGTCCGTGTTGATGCGCGGCAGCTCTGATGATAATTCCCTCTTTTGGGATATGACAGATTCAACAACGGGGTCGTGAGTGTCGAACACTGTGCTGTCGCCGGATGTGGAAGAATGCGTCAGGACGTCGTATGTGCATGACGCGTTACCGTACGTTTTCCTGTAATTCTCGAATATAAGGACGTGCTGGTCGTACGGCGGTTCCCACAAGTACGGGCCCTCGTGCGGAGGAACAAGCGTATCGAAAGAGCCGTGTTGTATGACGACGACGTGTATCGACACCTGCAGCAGCTCTTCAAAATACCTGTACGTCGACGACCCCGTCGTGCTCATAGGATCACGTATTTTCGCCATGATTTCCTCGTCTGATTCCTTCCACATCTCTTGCCTGACGAGCTGCGGGCACCAGGGGAGAACGCCCGCGTCGATGCTCGTGCCAAGCGCCGCCTCGAGGGCCGACACAAACGAAGGAACTCCTACTTTTTTCCTCTGGTACCGCATGTGCCTGCTGATGATGGCCCTAGGAATGGGCCTGTTTGTCCTGGTCGCGTTTCTGACGTCTTCTATTCCGTTGTAGTAATTGTGCGTTTCAGAACCAGGCCTGTGCATGTGGTCAGAAAGGTAGCACGTCACTATATACGGGAACATGTCGCTGTTCTTCAGCCTGTTCTTTTTGAGTCCTACAAAGTAGCCATCTGGGGCGGCGTAGAGGCGGCCAAACTTTTCGTCGTTGGGATAAAATATGACGCGCTTGTCAGGTGGAAAAGCAGCAGCATCTTGTTCTGATAGCATCAGCGGCAGCACTGGCGACTCCCTCGTGTAATTATGCACGAAGAGCTCTGGGAGATTTTGCCTGAGCTGTTTGATCCCGCCGACTTTGTCGCTTGTAGTTCCTTCGTCGTCTGTACTGAATTTTTCGTCGAAAGTCGCGTCGTACACAGCCTCGTACTTGGTAAAAATGTCTCTGAACGCAGACGCGATTATTTCTGACGTCGCGGTGTTCGGAAGTTTCGACATCATGATGATGATGCTCGTCGGCGTGGGACCGCGGGTCAATACCGCTTTCGCGTACACATCTGATCCAACGTCTACTGCCACGGAGAACAGCCTTTTGTTGCCAATGGTGTTCGACCTTTCACACAGCGCCATGACCTGAGATATTTCCGGGTCGTTCGTAATCATTTCGGCTATGATGTTTCCGTCCCATGGCCTCGATATGGCGATTGTTTCCACAGCTTTAAACCTCACCCCCGCAATGCCGTTCAGTCTGACGCGCAACATGCCTTCCAGGGCACTCCAGTCTATGCTGTCCATGTTTACGTACTTTATTTTAGAGCACACGAGTATGCCTGCCCTCGACAAGTACGTGCATTCCACGTTCTGCACATGCGCCGCGTACACGAACTTCAGCGTCTTTCTTTTGCAGTTCGTGACCCAATCGGGGATGGAACCGAGCTGCGACCTGTGTACGACTCTTTCCGTGTTCCCTGGTGCTGCGGGGTCATCGAATCTCGAGTCGACCATATAGAGGACGTCATCGCACACTGGAGCAGACGGTTCTCCAGACAAGTGGACAGAAACAGACAGCTCCGTTATACCCATTTTAAAGCGTCTTAAATAACTTTGTTTTGCTCGCGAAAGAATTGATCAATTTAAGCGTCGCTGGGCAGAGCCGCCAAGCAGTAACGCGCGTCTCTGACAGAGCAAAGGCTGGATCATCGAGACGCTCGAGCCGGTCGCATGTTGCACAAACTGACAGTTTTCTTCTTTTTATAATTCCCTCAAAACAAACGTTCAAGATGACCCACCTCTTGCTTCTCTCTGACGAGAATGTCAAAAGGCTCGCCTCGTTCGACATTTCGGACAGCTTCGACCTGTACGACCCGAGGTTCGGAAATGCGGGGAGCTCCGAGGTCGTGTGCGTGACGTGTGACATGAGGAGCGAGATGTGCATGGGCCATCACGCGTCGCTCTCTCTTGGGCTGCAGCTGTTTCACCCGCTCGTGTACGGAAAAGCGGAAAAAATACTCAACAGCACGTGCATCGGATGCATGACCTTGCTGCCTGTGATATCCAGGTCACAGACGAAAAAGTGTATCAAGTGCGGCAAGTCTAACCACGGAGATTACAGAATAAGCCCGAAGAACCCTACAGTAGCGACGAGGCATAGGGGAACAGGGCAAATACGCATACAGGACATGCCTGAAGGCCTTTTTCCTGACGGGTACATCCTGTCGACGATACTCGTGCCGCCTATCCACTTGAGGACGCCTGAGGAAATGGAATGGTCATCTGACGTGCAAAAGCTGTACGACCGCCTTGTGAACGTCATAAGGTCAAAACAAACTGAGAAAAAAGCAGAATCGATATGCCATACGATATCTGATATTGTAAGCACGATCGTCGGCATCATGTCGGGAAAAGACGGCATCTTCAGAAAGATCATGATGGGAAAAAGGGTGGAGCATTCTGCGAGGGCCGTCATCGCCGGCGATCCCAACCTGGCGATAGACGAAGTCTTTGTTCCGAAACAAATAGCCGAATCGATACGCGTGGACGTCACGTGCGCTTGCACAAACATCGCGCAACTCAGGGCTGCAGCAGGCGACGAACGCCTGTGGTGGCCGGACACGCACGATGCCGTCTGTCAAAAAAACGTGATAGAAGGCATGAGGTTCCAGAGGCTGCTGCAAAACGGCGACTTCGTCATGATTAACAGACAGCCGTCGCTGTCGAGGCTGTCGCTCGTGTGCTTCAGAGTGAGGATTCGGACGGACGAATACCTGACGTTTGGAATAAACCCCCAAGTCACAGCCCCGTTCAACGCAGACTTTGACGGGGACGAGATGAACCTCTTCTTCATGTCAAGCAGGGCAGAGATGATGGAGCTGTGTCATATATCCGGTCTCACACGCGGCATAAAACCGGTGCAGGACCTCGTGACTGGATGTCACATTATGTCCATGCGCGACGAGCCCGTGTCTGACGCCGTGTGGAACGACTGCGTCTTTATTGCGGACGTTCCTGCCGTGGATATAGCAGCACGAACGACGAAAGGGCTGCTGTACATGTGCGTACCAAAATACAACGGAGGCATACTGAAAAAGGAAGATATACAGAACATACTGTGTTCTATGAAACCAAGCGATGCAATGAGGGCCATATGTACGCTGCAGCACGTCGTTGAAAGGTGGCTTTCAACGCGCGGTTTGACCGTGCCAGTCGGGGATCTGCACGTGCCTCCGCTCGCACGTGGAGAAGACGAGCATCCCGATGCGTTCAGGGACAGGTCTCACACTCACGTCGTCGACAAACTGTCGAACACGGGTATCATGAACATGGTGAACAGCGGCGCGAAAGGGTCTGTGTTGCACGTGTCTCACATGGCGGTGGCCCTCGGACAGCAATACGTGTGTGGCAGAGAAGGCATGTTTTGTGACAGCTCGTACCTCAAGGGGCTCACGCCAGACGAGTTCTTTAGCCATCAGATGGCTGCGAGAGAGGGCGTCGTGAGCACCGGCATATCGACGTCGTCGACGGGATATATCAACAGAAAAGCATGCAAGATCATGGCGGACCTGAAGCTTCAGTACAACGGAACTGTGGCTGACCAGTACGGCATATCTAGTTTTGATGCTGACCTCTAGCAGACCAGTACGGCATATCTGTAGTAGAACCTCCAGCAGACCAGTACGGCATATCGCTGATTAATTGTAGTAGAACCTCCAGCAGATGAACCTGGCGTTGATAATTACAGCGTTCTCCCTGTCGTGCGTCCTGCGGCATTGGGCGCAGTAGCCCGGGCTTGTCCTGCGCAGGAAGGCCGTTCTTCCGTCAGCAGACACCTTTCGTATTTCAAAGTTGCGCATGTAGTGTCCCGAAAAATGTATTTCGCTTCGAACTGGCGAAGAGACGCTGCATTCAAACGCCGATACCTCTGCACCCTCCAGGTCAGAAATAATTCCCCTTCTGTAGCTCGAACACGCAGTCGTGTCAGACCTCACTTTCCACCTCTTTTCCCCGAATTTTGTGTGGCCTTCGAGGCGGATGCACTGGATGTTTTTGTACACGCTAGTGTCGACGAGCCCGTCCCATATCTGGTCCTTCGATAGTATCATGCATAGCCCTGCGCACGTACGTGCCGAAAAAGCGAAGTTTGGCACGACGACGTGGTGGGAAATTTTGTCGTCTGAACACATACTGTAGAACAGTATTTCAGGGCATCCTATGTCAAGCGCCCGAAAGACCTCTCGTATTCTGTCGCCTACGTGCCTCTCGAAATCGTACATTTGGAACATGGACAGTTCGCTGTCATCCGGGCTGTCTATGTCCAACACCAGCTTTCTGGTGTCTGACCTGACTACCTCGTTCATCGTTTTGTGATTGTCGTCAAGTCTGTGCTGCCATTCTAAAAATTCCTCGGTTGATCCGAAACAGACGAAGAACCTGTACGATCCCTTGTCGACGCAGAACACTGACCGTGCATTTTCCGGTATATCTGCAAGGCGGTAGTATATTCTCTTTTTCAAGAAGAAAAGGGGCATTTGAAGAATTTTAGGATGCTAAAAACGTCGATACCCTGTGCGGCCATGCAAGCCTCGAACTTTTCCTGGGCATTTATCTCGTCAATTTGCGAGGCTTTCACCGGGCCTATACCTTTGACGCCCAGATTGTAGTCTGTTCCGATGATACAGCATTTGTGCACGAGGTTGAGGCGCGAGCTCGCCGCAAACACGTCCATCACGTCTTTCAGCGACGTGTACGTGAAAAAGCCAGTGAACACCTCGCGAATCATCATTCGCGCGCCGAACAGCGCAACGCAGTCGAAGTCTTCTGACAGGATTGCCTGGGACCCCTCGATGGATAGATCGGCGCAAACCCTGTCCGACTCGTAATAATCCACGTTTGCCGGGAGCACGTGCTCTTTGACGTGAGTGTCAAAAATAAGGCACATCTCTTCCACGTTGGCCAGCAAAAAGCTTTCGAACGCCGTGTGGCACTCGAGCAAAAAGCTGATGTCCATGATGTTGTGTCTGAATTTGTGAATCGAGTCGTGTAACTTAATTTTGATTCTTTCCAATTCGTCTTTCCTTTTTTCCTTCATGGGAACCTTGAACGGGCAGTCTTGCTTTGAGCACATAACGTACGTGCATTTTTGCGGCGACAGGAGGGCCACCTCTCCTGTGATGTATTCCCACGCCTCCACGGACGTTTTTTCTTCTTCGACGTACTTGTCCCTCAGCAGGCCGAATACGCATTTAATTTTCTGGTCGAGCGGCCTGTTCGGGACGACCTTTCGAAGGAATCTGAACAGCCTCGACCGAACGTCGACCACGACGGCCGACACGGGTTTATCTGCCGTCTGGCATTCCCTTGACTCCGCCTTCCTCGCAAGGTTCTTGTACGTCGAGCTCCAGCTCGAGTTGAGCTCGATGCATGACATATCTGAAGGACTTTTGTATCAGGGCGCATATCACTCGGCTGGAAACACAAGAATGTCAATTTAAAATGGAACGCGATAATTTCATAAAATGACTTCTGGTGTCATACCAGAATACACGAAGTGTATTTTGAAACGGTAACTCTGCGGTTTCGACAATTTCTTCTGCTAAAGCGTGAAACACATTTCGTGACATGACGAGACGTTCGTACGTCGAGGTCGACGTCAGCGGCGACCCTGCGACTACTTCGGCGAAAGACCCACTGCAGCAGTTCTTCTGCACGCTCAGGCTGCAATACGGTGGGACATATGACACTGAAAAAGCGAACACGAAGCTGCTGGCAAAGCTGCTCGAGAACGGCCACTTGTCGAAGGCAAGCATTATTTGGCACAGCGACAGCGTCATATCTCGCATATATGGCATTAAAATGAACGCCGACGGAAAGGTGGCGTACTGTAACGAGGCAACGTCGTCCCCCGAAAAGAAGAAGCGGAATAACTTCGTCATTGATGCAACGAAGGTCGACTTTGCCCTGCTGAGGAATGTCGCTATCACAGCACGCGCGGAAAGCTTCTGAACAGGAGTGGAAAAATTTAATTCTGGACAGTCCAAGGCTGCATTTTGCACTGCATGATCTCGAACTTTTTTTGCAGAAATACGACACTTTGCCAAGCCCCTGTAATATATTCAACATGTTTAGAATGTTGCGACCAGATCAAGTCAGAGTAGTTTTCGTCGGGCAGTCTCCGTATCCAGGATGCTGCCCTGTATCAAAAGTGCCGTACGCCTTTGGCCCGGCTTTTTTACCATCTCCGGGTTGCGTTTCGACTCCAGCTACTCTGCGAAACATTATTCAGGAGGCATCCAGGGACTTGTCGAAGCCAGTCACGCGGTCGCCTTCCGAGACGCTGCTTGACTGGATAGACCAGGGTGTTATGCTTTTGAATGCGTCGCTCACTCTAGGGACGAATTGTCCGGCGTATTTGGAAGACCATTCAATACTATGGGAAGAACCCATGCATGATATACTAACTGCCATTGCGAAGGAACTTGATCCGATTTTTGTTCTAGTGGGCAAGGATGCATGGAAGTATGAAAGCAGCATATCTGCTTCGTGTTGTATAAAAGTGTCTCATCCTGTGGCTCGGAAAGAGACGTCTACTCCTTGGAGCGGATCGTGTGTGTTCTCAAGGGTATCCATTGCGATGATAGAAAAGGGGATGGTTCCGATCAGATGGCTATCGTGACTTTTAAAAAGCTCGTCGTCACTCGTTGTCATCCTCGTCATCCTCGTCATCCTCGTTATCGGGGTCTTCGTCGTGTCCTTCGATGACATCGGCGATCGACGCGAGGCCGTTCACGACATACACAACCCGGTCCTTCAGGAGGTTCACCAGACTGTCGATGCTCACGATGGCGGTCTCGCTTGTTGGGATGACGACATACGCCTTGTTGGGGTGCGCTCTGATGTCTTCGTCGATGCCTTCGATCATGCTGTTGAGGGCTTTCTGAACTTCTTCAGAAGTATCTCCCTGAGGTACGCCGCTCTTCGTGAGCCTCGAAAACCCCTCGATCGTCTTGTCGCTCAGGCTTTGCAACAGTTTGATGTTTTCAGTGAACAGCTTATTCTGCTGCTTCGACATTTCTGACAGGTGCGCGGTCAGCTCGAGCTGCAGGTGCGACATGCTCTTTGTTATTTCTTCTATGGCGTGTGCGTCGTTTTCTGCTGGTTTTGCAGGCTGGCTTTTCGCCTGAATTTTCTTCTGGGGGCTCTGTTTCAGCCCGCTAAGAACACCGAGACCGCCGCTTCGTCCTCCAGGGCGAGGCGCTGCCGCTCCCAAACTGCCGAGTCCACCACCGCTGCCGCCAAAACCACCACTTCCACCGCTTCCGAGTCCACCGAGACCACCGAGGCCGCTCGAGTTTCCTCCGAACCCACCGAGGCCACCACCGCCGCCCGGGTACCCACCGAGTTTACCACCGCCTGCGCTGTCTAGGCCCCCTGAGTTTCCTCCGAACCCACCGAGTCCACCACCGCCGCTCGCGCTTCCCAGGCCGCCAATGCCACCACCGCTTCCAAGCCCACCGAGACCGCCGATGCCCCCCATGCTACCCCGTCCACGTGCCTGGCGCGGCTCGGCGTCGAGCTCCTCGTCATGCTCGAAAAACTGAGGAAAGCTGGGCTTCTTGGATGCCATATCGAAAAAAGGCAAAAATGGATGAAGCTTACACGAGAAAGACTGTAGAGCTTTTGCTCAGCAAGGACAAAGCATATCTTGTAGAGATACTGATGGAACAGGGTATTGCAATAAAAGAGAACGATAAACTGACAGCAGAAAAAGTTTGTGCTTTAATCTCAAGTAGAAATGAAGACAATAATTATCAGCTCGAATCTTCAATTTACAAATGCTCGTGCGGAAGCAGGCTCATTACGGTGAGGGAGGTCCAGCTGAGATCTGCAGATGAAGGCAGCTCGGTTGTACGCGTGTGCAAGGCATGTGGCAGAAAGTGGTAAATTGTAATTGAACCGTTTTGTCCTCTTTTTGCGCTTACCTTCTCTCTGAGTAGAAAAGATGTCGCTGTTTTACGTCCCGACCAGCGCACCGTATGATTTGTTTGAAAAGTGGAAGGTAGAGATAGCGGAGAAGCTAGAAGATGTACCGGGTAGGTGCCTCATTTTTTCAAACTCTTCAAATGGTTCTGTCGTATACGCGCCTGATATCAATGGCGACATTTCTTCTATTCTGCCAGAAAGCATCCCCGAAATGCAATCGACTCCAGTGTACAGCATACCAGAGGTCGACATGTCAGAAACCAGCTTGGGTGACTTCTTTGGCGTGGCCGACATGCCGTACTCTGGTGCCTTCTTAGAGGACGTCACGATGGCAGACGTCATCAGCCTTCTGAAGCACGTGTCCCTGTACAACAGCGTCGACCCCGACATCAAACGCCTGTGCCTGTTCGCAAAGATGGCTTACCGCGAGCAGGACGCGGACGTTCTAAAGTCGTACATAAACAAGATGATGGCAGACAGGGGATACGACAACATCATGTTCAGCGGGTTCGAGTGCTCGAGATACTCCAAACTCGAGCTTCGATCGGAAATGCTCAGGTGCAACAGCGATCTGTACAGGCTGTACAAGATGCAGCTCGTCGAATCGATGCTTTCATCTATAGTAGAATGCTCGAGATCAAAGGCAGAAATGGAATACGGCATATCAAGCCTGGCGTACGAAATACTGTGCGACAACGTCGTGAACTGCATGGGCGTGCTCTGGTGCTTCATCAACGGGCTGTGGCAGGAGTGCTCGTTCGACGGATACATATGGAACTTTCTCACGACCGACCTCATCGAATATTTCGAGTCGAAAGACGCGGGGGACATAGCGCTGCACATGATGTCCGTCCACGTCCGGTCCAAGATCTTGAAGGACATCAAGATGCGGATACAGGACGACAACTTCTACGGGCTTCTCGACGCGAAGAGGAACATCATCAGGATGACCAACGGCGTGTACAACACCGATACGATGCAGCTGTCGCACCCCGTGCCGTCTGACTACACGTCGGTCACCACAGGCGTGCCCTACCAGGTGACCGACATGGAATCGATAGAGATGCTGCGGCTACTCGACATCCTCGGATCGATCTTTCCGAACAGGGACGTTCTGGACTTCTTCATCCTGTCGTGCGCGACGTTCCTCGAGGGGTACAACAGCCCAAAGGTGTTCTTCATCTGGTGGGGCATGGGCAACAACGCCAAATCGCTCGTGCAGACGCTCGTCATGAAGACGTTCGGTGAGTACTGCAGCTCTGCCCCGACGTCGCTCGTTACCAGCAAAAGGGGAGGCTCGTCGAACGCGACGCCTGAGCTGTGCCACGTCGAAAGGCGACTCGTCGTGTTCCTCCAGGAGCCCAACCCCGACGAGAAAATAAAGGCCGGACAGATGAAAGAGATGACTGGTAACGACGTGATGTACGTGCGCCAGCTGTTCAAGTCGGGAAAGACAATGACGCTGAAAGCGAAGTTCGTCATCGTGTGCAACAACATCATCGAAATTCCTGGAATGGACGCGGCCATCAGGCGGCGCATGGTCGTGATACCGTTCACGAGCACGTTCCTCGACGCGAACGAGTACAAGTCCAGGCAGGCCAAAGGCACGCTCGAAGAGGGCACGCAAATTATCGACCCCTCTATAGAACAGGAGCTGCTGAACTGCAAATCGGCTTTCATGTACCTGCTGTGCCGAAAGTACAACGAGCTGAAGCACGAGTCGAACATGTTCCTCAAAATCCCCCCGGTCATCAGGGCCATCACCGAGGACTACGCGACGAGAAACAACTACCCGCTCAGGTTCATCAGCCTCTTCGTGTACTACACTCCGGGCTCGTACGTCGCAACGACAGAAATCTACGAATGCTTCAAGGAGTGGTTCAGGAGGTCGTATCCGGGCAAACGCGTGCAGGATTTCGAAAAGTTCACCCAGGAGCTCACGAACGAGGGATACCAGGATGACGGACAGGGCGTTACTGAGAACGTGTTCGTGTCGTACACGGGAGAGCTCGCGAATTAAATATTTTTAAAATTGAAACTGCGATTTGTCTCCTACCTAAGATAACACACTCGTTGACATGGGCGGCACTTCTGACTCCGACAAAATGGAAAACGGTTCGGGCCAACCAGACATCTACCAAATCTCATGGGCAACCCCGAGCACGTTCGACGAGGAACAGATAACCATATCGCCCCTCACTACAAAATCTGCAGCTGACATGTACGACAGGAGCAAAATCCTGTACCAGTACCAGAGCGGCGCACCCACCAGAGACCTCGTCCTGACAGTGCCCAGAAAACCAGACGCGTACATCACCTGCAGAGGCGTCCAAAAAGACTTCTTCACCAAAGGCGAGCACAAGATTGAAACGAACAAATACGGCGCGCAGTTCGTGCTCGACGCCGATAACCCTTACCACATCGCCTTGTATGAGACATTTGCAAAGGTCATCGCCAAACTCCAGGACCTCACCGGTGCAACCGTCACGTTTCCCATTAAAGACATGGATGGCTACTCTATCCTGTACACTAACCTCATCCACTCAAACGACGGCAGGATGTTCTCTTCGGCGTACACAGCAGACGAACAGCTCGACATTCTCGAGGTTCGAAAATCCAAGGTCAGACCTGCCTTCCTTCTGTCCGCCATCAAGAATCCTAAAACGCCCAAAGAAATGAAAATTCGCGTACAGGTGTCCCAGATGTACATTCACGAAGAGATTAAGAACTTTCCGCTGGCCCACAGGGACTGATTTTAAAACGTATTGAGGCTTTGCGACGACGTGTATTTCATTGACGAGCTATTCGACGTAGGCACCAAGATACGGTCACCTGGTACAAGGTTGTTGTCTGCTTGCATATATCTGTTACATGTTTTGAAATCTTATGAGCGTCACGCACTTTCCTCCAGACAGCCATAACAGCTAGCAGCATATAAACTGCCTGATAAAGCACAGACATTCCAATATGCGCATTCTTTCATTCTTGTTGCATATATTGTATGCAGTTAATACAGACGGATCGTCCGCTACGGGAGGATACCGCTGTACTACCATCTCGTTTTCAATAGATAGACCCAGCTTGGCACTTTCTTTTATATATTCTAGCGTCGCGTCTGCTCTGTAAAACGTGAACTTTGTACCTACGATTCTGACTGCGTATACGGTCACTGGGTACGTTAATGTCACCTTTGACTTGGTCACGACATAGTGCACGGCTGCAAAGAGCTCTCCCAGTACCTGGTCCTCCTTCCAGTTATTGGCATATGTGGCGCTTGTGACAGTTTTGTCTTCTATAACAAGCATTATTTTGTTTCCTTCTGACAGCACGCTAAAATCCGGTTTAGCTTTGACACGGCGGCTGTCTGGTCCTATTTGCGCAAAATAATCGTACTGAGGGTACAAGGAGCACGGATAATCATCAAAACAGAGGATGTGAAGCAAACTGTCCATGAATCCATCTACGATTACCTCTGTTATGCTCTCTTCTTCAGACATGAAGACTTTTCTGATTTTGCTTATCAGAGTCCTTATTTTGTTGCTATAATGTGCAGTTTTTATATCAATATGTTTTAACCATTCTCCGTCAGTCCATTCTGGTATTAGTAAAGATTTTGCTTCGTCTGGTAGGTCACGTCCTTTTGGAAACATATTGTGCGCATCATTCACCCTTATTTTCATATACCGTGAGGTGTTTTCTTCCCACTTGCTGGCTGACCCAACAGTAAAAACGGCATCGCTCCTGTTTTCACTGCTGTAGTCGAATTCTGAACGAGGCCTGAGTCGTCTGGACATTGTAGCTTCTAATGAGCAAAGCTAGCTTTACTGTCTCACTTACAGATTGAAATTTATCAATTTTTACTCAGGAAGAGGTATATGCTTCATAGTGACCCGCGCGTCATCGTCGAAAGGGGCGAAGCACTGGTAATCTCAAGCTACGACACACGCCACCAGTGTTGCAGGCGGCTAGGGCCAGGCCTACCCCGTGTTGCAGGCGGCCAGGGCCAGGCCTCCCCCCCCCCCTCCTCGGGTATATTACCATATGTCCTTGTCCCACGGCCTATTACATGTTGTATTTGTTACGTATTGTATTTTGTATCTGTTTACTTTTATTGAAGAAAAATAAATTAAAATAACAATACTTTCAAAAAAGTTTTCTTAAAAGCGTAAAAATCGTGGGCTGTCCTAGCTTGTCCTAGCTTGTCCTAAATTGAATAAAACGTCGTGTTTTTACAATCGAAACAGAACCGTTCAAGATGGCATCTTCGGATCTTGAATTTGTAAGGTCTTTTTGCGACAGGTTTGTACCCGTTAAGGTCGAGTTTGATTCGGCAAAGGGCAGGCACACAAAGGTTCCGCTGATATCGAAATGGACGTCCGTGACGCCAGACCAGTCGAAGGGCTTTGAGCTGACTCCTGAATGGCGGCACTTCATGTTCGTTACGGGGGAAAGCACGGGGCTGTTCGCCATAGATTTGGACAAGAAAAATGTAAACCGCCATGATCACGATGACAAGGTCGACGGCATCGAGTTTTTCGAGGATTGGTGCGGGCCGGTCGATGCGGCGGATACGTTCACATCGCGCACGATCAGCGGGGGGTACCACAAAGTGTATCTGCACACGCCTGAGCTGGACGGGAAGATCAAGAGCGGGATGCTGAAGCCGCTCGTCCTGTGCGACATATTGTTCAACAAGAGGGGGTTCACATTCGGCGAGGGCTATGAGATCATCAACAGGATCGTTCCACGGCCGCCGCCAAAATCAGTGATAAACTTTATTGTTAACAACAACGTGTTGAACCTAGGGACTATCAACCAACAGAACGTGCAGCAGCAGAACGTCATAACAGGAGTGATAGACAGGTGCGACATGTCGCAGCGCATCAACAACGCCATCGGATGGAGCGGAACGACATGGAAGGTGAAAAACCTGGACAACGCATCGTATCAGCTTACTGCAGACACTCGTGAATGCTGTGTTGTGCCGGGCCATCAACATACCACAGGCGGTCACAGCTGCGTATACGTGTATAAATCATCAGCGGTATGCCACTGCTTCAGTCACGGAAAGCGGGTGTTGCAGGGAGGCATATCGAGATCGATAAGGGAAGTATTCTTTGATCTTGCCGAGGATGGCAAGGGGGCGATTGCAAAACTCACAAGGGAGATACTGGAAGTTGCAAAATCCAAAAATCTCGTAAGAGAGAACGGCTGCGTGTTGAGACGCATTGGTGATACATACGAGTACGAGAACGTTGGCCAGTACAGGGAATTCGTCAGATCGACGCTCACGAACAACCAGGCGCTGATAGAGCAACCAAGGAGATTCAACGATGTGATGACCTACATGACGAACGTCGACCATGAAGACTTTCCGTTCGTAAGGCGCGACAGGAGGTACATCGGCTTCTCCAACGGTTTGCTGGACATCGTGAGCGGGGAACTCGTAGGGCACGGCGTTCTTGAACTTGGTGTCGTGCCCAGGCACTACATAGATCAATACTGCGACCTGGATGACACGGACACGTCGCTGCTGGACAGAATACTGAAATACCAGCTGGAATCTGACGAGGTGTACACCTACATGCTGGCGCTCATCGGCAGGTTGTTCTACGACGTGGGGCAGTTCGACAGCTTTGACATTATTCCGTTCGTAATAGGAGATACAAACACCGGCAAGTCCACGCTCGTCGACATCATATGCGCCATGTTCTCGCCTAACAGCGTCGGCGTACTGGACTCGAGCCACGAAATGGTATTTGGGCTGCAGTCAAAGCACGACAAAGAGATCCTCGTCGCACCGGAAATAACCGACAAAATGGCACAGCAGCTGGCATCTGACCTCTTCAAAAAGATGGTTTCTGGCGAGTCCGTTAACCTCCCGGTCAAGCACGGGTTAGCGACGTCAGTAAAGTGGAAGGTGCCGATGTTCATGTGCGGCAACAGGTATCTCAGCTACAACGACGACAGGGGATCCATTTCAAAACGTCTTGCCATCTTCAGGTTCGACAGGTACGTCGCCAACATGGACGATTCCCTGAAACAGAATATTATTGACACTGAGCTGTCCAAGATCATCGTGAAGTCCCTGAAGGCGTACAGGATGCTCATAGATCACGCAGGAAGCAGGGGCTTCTGGAACACGTGCTCTGACTACTTCAGGGAAACAAGGGACGACATGAGCCAAAGCACGGATTACGTTCACATGTTTCTTACGCTCGGACCAGACGAAAACGCGTGGTCGAACAAGGTCATGTATTTTGTCAAGGTTAAAAACGAATGCATGCTGCTTGAAGACTTTAAGAAAAAATTCATGAATTACATGCGCTTCAGGCACCCCCATGTAAAGTACAAGTGGGATAACGATCTGTCCGCTTTCAAACGCCTCGGCTACGAAATAGTGTACACCAAAGTGTGCAGGTTCTGTCTCAATGAGGCGCAAAAAGACTGCTGCGAAAACTACGACAATGCCAACAGGTCGACAAGACGCGTCATCAGACACCTCATGTGCGTCGAAAAAGAGATCGAATAAAACAATCGTTTTAAATCTGCTTAGGACAAGCTAGGACAGCCCGCGATTTTTACGCTTCTAAGAAAACCTTTTTGAAAGTATTGTTATTTTAATTTATTTTTTCTTCAATAAAAGTAAACAGGTACAAAATACAATACGTAACAAATACAGCATATAACAGGCCATGGGACAAGAGAAAAAAGGATTTGCCTAAGCAAGGGGGGGGGGGGGGTACACCAGTAAATTCATTCCGGCAGTGGTATATCGTTCAATATCCTGTGGTGCACTAGCTCCATTACCACGACCTGTTTCTGCGCGTCCAACCTCTTTATTCTCGCATATTTCTTCCTGCAGTAGAACCCTAGCAACTTCGCCTCGCTAAACCTCACGTCGAATGTGACCTCCTTGTCATAGTACATCGATGATATGTGCTTCAGTATTTCCGTTCCTATCCCTCTTCCCTGCCACTTTTTCGCCAGGGCTATGACCTGCACGTGCATGTTGCCCGGTCCTTGAGGTGCCATCGCCGACACGCCTATCATCTTGTCTTTTTCGTCTGTCAGTATTAGATACACGAGCCGCCTGTCCGCCCAGTCAAGCCTGACGAGGTAATTTTTGCGCAGGAACGCATCAATGACATCCCTGTTCTCGTGACACGTGTTGTGAAACTCGTACATCCTGACAGTAGATGACATTATATTCAAACATAATACAAGCCAATCTATATGTGTAAAATATTTTACTGCTGTTTTTCATTTTTCATAATTTGAATTTTGTGAGCGCTGTTACTACATAAAAAATCGCCTAGTTTTCAGCGTTAAATTTAAATCATGAACAAGAAAACAGTGGGCGGAATGCTCGGCGTGACGGGACTGCTGTTCCTCACGAAGGACATCGTGTTTGGGCTTATTGGGCGGGTCACGAAGGCCATCGCCAAACCATCGTGTGACTACATCACGAAGCACGTCGATGCGCGTGCCGACAACCACGATCTCGCGATCGTTGCCCTGTCCGCACAACTCGCCGACGTCAAGAAAAACCAAGAAGCGACGATAAAAAGGCTCGACACGATCTGCTCCACGCTTTCAGAACACGACAAGAAAAACAACGACATCCAAAGAACCGTTCTGTCCGTAAAAAATTCCGTCAACAGCCAGGATTTGTCTATCAAAACGTTTACTGAAAAAGTTGATACTACTGTAAAAAAGTATTCTAATTTGCTGCATGACGAGAACGTGCAGCTGTACGATGTTGTTTCAAAAATGCGCTAAAAGTGTCGTACTTACAATTGTGTTAAATAATAATTTTTAAAAGCAAGCTGTTTATCCTAACTTTGATTGTTTAGTGTACCTTTTTTTGCAATGTCATTAACTGCTGAGGTAACTTGCA
This sequence comes from Smithsoniella earleae, assembly GCA_032356285.1. Classification (NCBI taxonomy): domain Eukaryota; kingdom Viridiplantae; phylum Chlorophyta; class Ulvophyceae; genus Smithsoniella; species Smithsoniella earleae. The sequence goes on along the minus strand of JAULKQ010010654.1, from coordinate 703 downwards.
ATTATGACAGTATTGAGTATCTACAGCGATAATTTAAATTGAAATTCTATGTATTTGTTCCAAATTATAACCAAGCACTATACGGTGGCTCCAATGGGTAAGCCATGGATATCTGCTGCAGTTCTGTTGCTGTTTATTTTTGTTGTATCATCTGAATCGAAAGGCTGTGCATTCACTGCAACACATACAAATGTACTGTACAAAAGTGTCGAAAAAGTTGTGCAGGGTAAAGCGTGCATGACTGTTCCCAACGAGCTCAAAGTCAAGCAATACCTGAAAACGTATTCAGCACTAAAGCTTGAACTGAAAAATCAAAGATGCACGCAGAAAGCGCTCGCCTTGCCAAAAATTCCCCCTGCATGTCAACAAGTACACTTTTTCATTCGTATATTCAATTCGAGCGTAAAAGCTTTCACATCAAAACAAAAAAAGTTATATATATCAGGTATTAAAAACATCAAGTTTTACGGAATCGAAGACGTTTCCATAACGTCCGTGAAACCCGGGAGTGTCATAGTCGGAACGTCAGTATCACTCTTAACAAAAGCAAACTTCGGTGCGGCGTTGGCATCGTACATAATAAAGTACGGAGGTGCATCGATTTTTGGTATACCGAACCGTGACCCTTCTGATGTCGTACATGGTCTGGTAGAGGAGAACCCTTGTAAAGAAGATTGTCCTTATTCTTATAACGGAAAAAAAA
>JAULKQ010010643.1:0-12427 GCA_032356285.1 Smithsoniella earleae | reverse complement strand
GCAGAATGGCTGATATTGTCTGTTTTATTACTTAGATAATTGAAGAGCCGTATTTGTACAGAACACTCAATCTGTAAGACATATTCCAAACTAAGGCCTTTGGGGCAGTTGCTACAGCAAGTCTGTGTTACACTAGCTCACCTGTGGTTTGACGGTGAATTTTTCGCCCGACTGAGCGTGAGTATATAAGCAGTAGAATCTCTCGTGACTGTTGCCAAATGAACTGTGATCGGTGAAACGTCCGCGAGGTGTGTTTGTGTTAGCAACGATGCCTGGAGGCGGACTGAATATATTGAAGCGTACTTACCGTGGTGGGAGTTGCAGGTTGTCCATATTGTACAAAGTGTATTGATTACACATTAAATGTATCTAGTGAAAGCTCACAAATAGCCTTTGGTACAGCAACTCGTATTCCATGAAGGAACGAATTCAGTCCACAATAAGGAGTGATGGCATCCAAGCAAGGTGTAGTCTCATCGATACTTGCACATCTTCCAGGTGGTATTCACAGGGATGCCAGCTCGCCTGGCTGTAGCCCACCAATCTCCGCTGCTATCGTATGCATCAATTTCAATCGCTCCAAGATAGTTTGAGATTGTCTCTCCCTTGCGACGGACAACCGGATCTACCTCAGCCATGTCTAGAACCTCTTTGTACAACTTCGGTCAAACCAGTCCCTTCAGAAACTCTGTACTACCTAATTCTGGTAAGAATAGCAAGTTAAACTGAGAGTGTTGGGCGCATTTATGTACTCATACTAGGTGGTAGAATCGCCTTCGCAGCCGTTATTCCAAGGTTTGAAGTCGAACCGTCAAGCGGAAGCACAAGTGTTCAAGTGTGTTTATTACCATGGCCAGAGCGGCGAACTAGTAAAGCAAGGAGCAAACGCGCCGTTTGTTGACGTGTCTGGAGGTCTATCGCATCTCTAAACGCTATCAGGTAGCTGCTTAGCTTCAAGCCACGTCAGCGTTGGCATCGGTTACCAAAGCCTATTACAGGCCACTCGGATACAAAGACAGTACTATGGATTCTATCTCGCTCGCGACGAGCGAACACGTGCAAGCGATATGCACGCGACGCGCGCCATTGATACTTAAACGTTCCTGTCGGGCCGAAAATGTGCGCACTGGATGGTCAAACGAGCGCATGGAAATCTCAACTCGCGGCGCGGTTGCTCAAACGCATGCGACATACTGTAACGACCCATTCGGAAGTTACTCTGGGAAAAACTGGACTTCACCGTCAATCCTCAAGTAGGCTAGTGTCACACAGTCTTGCTGTACCAGTCGTTACACTGACTGCGCACATGTAACTTTGGGTATGCCCAAATTACAAACCAGGTTTCACTAATACCATTCTGTTGCCAGTCTATCATTGCACTGTGTTTATATTTGCTTCTCACACCGCAGTGTATCCTTTGTACTTGGTTTATCATGTCAATACATACAGCGGGTGATTCTAGATCCTGCCCTGAAACTTCTTAACACATCTACACACCAGCAGATAGCTCTAAATTCATCCAGAGTGTTCCGCATAGTCCCGGGGACTCCACACTCTTCTGTCACACTCTAGTCACATCCGATCATGTAATGGATGTTTCCAGTGCTGTAACAAATACTGTAAAACTCCCCTCCAATGGAAACAACATTGATTCAATGACCACTTCAACCGTCTTCACTTCAAAGTCATACCATGCTGTCTCTTTCTTTATACTCCCGGTATGCTGGTCCTAGAAGTTGCTTGGTAAACATAACAGCCAGTATGTCTGCTCTGTATAAAGCTGGATTCTTTATTAGAGTAATTGCACTCTGATTGTCCATCTGTAGCTGCATAGGGCGGTAAACTCCATCTATAACTGCAGCAATGAGTTGCCCTCCACATGCCGACTCTGCTCCTGTTGGGTAACTTGCTTACCCGTAGAGCAGCAGCCCCCGGCATTCATGAACAACTGATGTGCTGCGCAGCTTCATCAAATCTCCCGCATGGTCTTAATCCGTGTAGCTAAGCAGACCCCTGGCTGCTCTACAATACAACAGACGTAATGATCCCACTCCTTCAGCTGCTGATCTGTGTCAAACAGTGTAACTCCAGGATAGCACTGTAGCAAGCCGAACTGTTCTAACTTACCCTTCATGCATATGTACTTTCAGCGTCCTAGCCACAGACTTCCTGCCTTCTGGTACCACACAATCTCTAATCCTAGGAATAGACTAGTTAGCTTCCCCTAGGTCTCTAGATCTTACACCACCAACTGATACTCCATTTGATTGAAGTACAACAAAGTATACATGCCCGCTTGCTCACAAAAAGTCACGTTCAAACAAGAGCAAACCAGACTGAATGTGCAGTTACAAGTGGAAGTTGATACGAGGATCTGGAGAATGTACTTTATGCGAGCAAATAATTGGACGTCTACAACATTCATACCTGTCTAAAGCACAACATTACGACCTAAGATGCACCGCTAAACGTATCCATTGTTGTCATTGGAACGAGTTGTGCCGATTTTGCTTGCTGTCCAGACAAGGAAATCAACGCCCGGCCAGGCCATCTTTCTTTCGAACAACCACACTTTGCTGCCACCTCGTGCTTATTTTATCCCAGCAGCCAAGGAAAATCGTGAACCAAACATGAACAGTACCTGGAATACCGCACACATCCATGTCAAGCATGTCGACCTTTACAATCAAGAAACTCGTGTTTTAAACAATGGTTCGAGCCATGTACTTGTAACTCGAGCATCCAAAGATGTCTAACATAAAACCTTTTCTCGTATGAATTATCATGAGCTGTCCTCAAGCATAGCCACTGTAGTTACAAAACTGTTCTTTCAACCTGGGCATAAATGGCCGACAAAATCAACTACGAAGGCTTTCAAAGAATAGTGAATAAACAATCTCCAATACAAATACGTCGTGCGCCAGATGTGCTAAACTTGCGATCCCGAAATTTGCCTCAGACAAGCCAGCTAAGGGCGATCGTCAACGCACGAAGCACTCCACTTAAGACATATTCTAGGTGGCTGCCAGTATGCAGCCAGTATGCGGCAGTAAGCGCGTCTTTGTACTGCGGCTGCTCAGCCGACTTCTGAACATCAACATCCAGCGCAAACAAAACTCAGGTCTTATATCCAGCTAAACAAAATCTATTCAACAGACACATTTTCCCCATTTCAACTCAAGCTAGTCACTCAGAACCTGATACAGTTATGCGGGTGAACAGAGGGCAGGGTATCAATCAGCAGTATGGGACGTTTGGGTCTGGTCGTTGAAAATAGTACTACAGCCTTCAGAGAACTGTTCAACAGAGGCTCTCTTGGTTACATATCGCACCAGCAGCTTCAAAATGAGCTTCCGGAAAATTTTCAGGCTATTCTTGTCGTCCTCGGAAATCCGGGGCTCTTCCCACGACAGAGGGATATTTTCGTTCAGCACCTGTTCATAAATCTGCAGAGCCACAAACGAGTTGACTAAACCTGGGCAATAGCAATTTGTATCCAGCATCGGTACCTAAGTGACGAACACTCACACGCTGTGCTCCACAACAGGAGAACCCTCTTAATAAAGACAATACCAATTACTCTTGATGATGGATATGGTTCTGATCTTTTATGTGACAGAAGGATGCTACAAATGTTCATGACTCGGTACTTCTGATACAGTCTCGTGGCCAGATGGAGCCGCGTGCAGTTGAGGTAGAAGAAGAAGAGGGCCATGAAGACCAGGAGCACAACAGCGCTCACAATGTTTGCGTAGATGGTGTTTGTGGGAGTGCGGCACTCGATATCAGCCCCCCAGCTGCACTCCCCTCCATCCTTCACCTTGACTTCAACAATAGTGGTGAAATACAAGAGGTAAACATCAACACCTGAACCCCAGGACCCAGGTGGAAGTCCACTGCTGTGCCAGAACCCATGGGTTGGCTTTTGGCCTTCGTTGAATGATTCAGAGGATCTGTTGCTGCAACCCGGCACCAGAAGAGGTGCAGGAGCTGTTGAAGGCCTCTTATGAACCCGTTGATAAAATGAAGTGTGTGTACCCCAATATTGCCTAAAAATGTATGCTGTGTCGCTGTGTGTTGTAGTGAATGCCAGATAGTAGAGAACTGGACGTCCCCTTGCATCTGTGCTCACCACTTATGAGGGAGCCGACGTATGCCCCACCCATGGCCCTGGTAACCACTGCTGCAAGCTAGTGGATAATCTACTGAGAAGCTATTCAGGGGATGTTACACTATGCTCTTCCCTTGCGTGTCCAAGTTTTACATTGCCAAACCGAGTCAACACTTCACAATAAGCTTGTTGGTACTGACAATTATTCATAACGTCAGAAATCGTTGCACCTCGTGTATGATGTCACAGGGATAACATTCGGAGGGAAATTGAACCAATGAACTTGTTCAAAGGCACTGCTCGAACTGGAAGTGTTGCGCATCCTGGTAAGGCATCTAGTCTAATGGGCAATAGCTGAACTACCTCAGAATTAAAGACTTGGGCATTTCAGATCTACTATCACTGTTGACAATGCAATTCTACAGAGTGCTGTTCTTGCTATTGATACTTGGATGTAGTGAATGCTTGACTCTGCACAGCACATAAAGCTCTAGGAACATAAAACAAAATTTTTTGTATTCGAATTCAGTTCCCAGTGGTGCAGTGGCTGGATTTTAAATGATCGTCAAGAGATGTGGGCAGACGTACCCACAGTGATGATCCACAGCAAGAGCAGAGGCCAATGGGCCTGCAATACTGGAAGGTCTTGAACCATGCCGTCACTCCGACCTTCAACTTTAATGAGATTTGTGTCATGTGCGCCCTTGGCTACCCATAGAAGCAGTGTGCTCAAAGCTGCCCACGAAACGAACCTCATCGCTAGAAGCAACGTTGAGGGATCACAAAACTCGTTGGAGTCCAAAAGCACTAGTATGTTTTGCACCAATGTGCTCACCAGACCCACCAGAACCGTTGCAGCAAGAATTGCCACATTCTGCATTATCAGTGCCATCAGTTTCATCAGCTATAGTGTGGACCTGTGATTTTCGCACGTTCTCTCTTCGCAGGATTGAAAACGTGAGTAGGCATGACCTAGATTGCAGGATTGAGTAGGGCACGAACACACGTACAATCCGGAACACTCGCCCGCGTCCAAGTCGCCAGTGTCATGTCTGGTTATGAGACACAGTGTGAAAACCTTTTTACCTTACAATGTCTTAGTGTCAAGGTTTGCATGTAGGCTCGCTGTGCGGAGACAAAATAAAGATTAGAACCGAGATTACAGCTTCAAGGATTCAGAATTGCGCACTCTTGTTCCAGTTTGACGCCTGGGAGACCAATACATCCCTCTTCGCCTTGAGCATGCCACTCTCCCGACGTACGGGACGACAATTATCATCCAAAGAAATAACAAAATACTGTTCCACACTACCTGCCATATAAAAAATTACGATTTTGCAACAAACAAATCTGGGTGCTTAACATTTAAAGCGGACTGAATGATTGACATGAGTACGGCCCCGAACGATGCTAGTTTGTGACTCAACGCAAACTCCTGCATACACTCTCACTACTTTCACCCGCACGTGCTCCCGAAATAGACGTCAATTAACTACAACTGACTTCCGTACCCTAGCTTCCTCGTCTGTCATCGTTTCCAGACGTAGAAGTTGCGCGTTCTCTGTGAACTCCTCTGACATAGTTGTTGAACTGGAAAAATTCCGCTCAAAAGCTTTTCCAGCTACATCTATCTTGTCACTTTCATCTGAAGACGTTCTTTGGCGTTCACTGCCTCGAACGTGAGTAGATCTAGACAAAGACATGATGCCCGGGTCTACAACTAGTTCAAATGAGGAGCAGGTTACAGATTGTATTCATAGCTATCCGCTGTAACGTATATTACTCACTCGTTAAAATGATGAACACGGGACGTTCCCAAGGAGCCGGCGTCCGGTGAAGCATCTCCTCCAGAACTGTGTGTGTACAGTCCATAATACCAGAAGCCAGGTTCTTGGGTTGCCCGGGGCCGCAGAAATGTCGAACGGAATTTCGACATGACCAGTACAGTTCCAGCAAAGGGTAGCACTTTCGAGCTGGTTAATGAAGATGTACACAGTGATGTGATGATTCGACTGCCGCGGCCGCTCGTTTGTCACGGAGTTTGAGATTGAGTGTGCGTCACCACATCACTGAACAGCTGTTAACTGGAACAGTTGACTGGCATGGGAGATACCCTTTACAACAACGTGGAAGCTAGTTCTCTGGTGTCAGCTATTCATGTCTGTGCAGAACAAAGGTTGCCTGCCAGTTGACTGTCATAACACAGTGGCTCTGCGAATTCCGTGGAAAAACTACAAGGTTGTCACTCATGGTGAATGATGGAGTCAGGCTACTGGAAGGCGTGCCGTAAGATGTCCACACCTTCGACGGGGGATCGTCTCGAGATGGGGTAGTTTAAGGGATTCCGCATGGTTTGATAGCCATACTTAGCCTGCGGCAAATTTGAGCTTGAGCTCCGATCGACCAAAACACAATGAATAACGCATCAGTTGCTATTGCAAGCTTAAGTTTTATAGTTCATGCCTTCCATACCATTCAAACATGCTGAAGATGACTAGATAAGTTTTGCTTTTGCAGTGTTAGACCATGTCGTGACAAGAGGAAAGCAACATGCGTCACTTCCGACTGTTGAGCACGCTGTTGAGACAGGATATTCGACGATAGCTTTTTCTTTGGACTTGATGAAGGTGTAGATAGTTTACGGAACGCGCTTGCATCAAGTTATACGTCGAGCAAAGATTGATGTGGGGGAACAAAATTTTGACAAGATAGTCTACGCTGCTTCATCCGGTCAGTTTGGTAACCTTAATTTTCCCGCCATGTTGTTCAAAGAACTTGGATGAAAACTGCGCTACTTGCGAATGGACCTGTGACTCGGTTTGGCCAATATTGGTGGGTGTGAGTGACTGTTGACAGGCTTAACCAGCTAGAATGTGCTGTCAAAGACCAGGTAGCAAAAACACGTATTCGCGAAATTCACAATTCCATCTTGCCAGAAAAACATGTGCGAAGTCTTGCATATGAAGACGCACGCAATACAACAATATACCTTGACCAGTAGGTCTAAATGGCGCCGTGTTGACACCTCGCATTCACCAAATGTAAGTACATAGAGATATGTGCACTCAAGTGGGAAAGCAAGGGTGCTGCAGACTTGCTCAATCCAGGCAAGTGTTCAGTCAAGCACATGCACCTCGCGGCGGTTGTTGGTGCACCAAATAGTGGTGCCCCCGCCCATCCCTAACTCGCGAGATATGAAGATTACAGGATTTGCATCAATGGTAAATATGTGCCTGAGCTTGTAAGCATTGCATTTGGTGCACTGTGTGCGAATTTCCTGATTTTTAGGTGCAACTGTTCAACTGGAACACATGCCATGCAACACACTTTCCTCTTTGAGCGAAGGGCACGCCTTTGCACAATTTCAAAAAGCGCTACCGACTCAACGATTGTAGGCAGCTGGAGAGTTTGGCACAGTTGGCGATACAGACTACAGACTATCTGTTTATGCACTCTGTTTGTGTACTGCTGTCATCTGAGATTTCAACCGAATGGAGGGTGGTGGCGACCTGTATTATTCCGACAACACAGCGCCGAACATTAATCAGTCTGGAATTGAGTTCAATTTCAAATCACTTGCACAACTGCTGTGCATATCTAACCACGAGAAGCAACCACCTGCTTTGAAGAGCCGTTTCCTGTGAAACACGCGATCTGATTCCAATAACCACAGGAAGTCTATGAAACCACAATAATATCATGTATGAGTAGTGTCAACTGTTTTTTCATTCTGATTCATGGAGTCGGTATGTGCTTGAGGTAGGTGCAAGAGTTCAGTTCAATTGTACTCGCCTAGGCCTGCAGTCGTCACATACTCTCGCTTCTCTTCCCGTACCGGAAGGTGTACATTAGAAAGGGATTAATCCGTAAACACTTTCTGATATGGAAGGAAATCTGCAGCTGAGTCTTGGATTAGTACTTCCCGTGCAACCGCCTGTGAGGAAAGAGCGTGCTGTACCTCATATTTTATCCAGAATGAAAGCAAACTATGTGCAAGTATGCCTCTTATATGAAAGCTACTTTACCTGTGTAGGCGGGTACATTAGTGGATGCTCGGCAAAGGATGGCTACCATGGTTGGATTTGCGGCAGAGCAAACTCCTCGGATCTGTGTTACACTTTTCGTGTGATTGATAACGCAGGACGTATGAATACGCACCGTACCTGATACCGCTCTTTTTTCACGCGGGCATGTATTGTTTCATTCACGCTGCCCTGGGCAGTGTCTTATATATGGTGCCATGCCAGCGCCGTGATACACATCCTTGAAAATATAGACTGTGAAGGTTCACGATCCCAGTTGCCAGCTACATGAAGAGTCGGTGGACAAGAATGCGGGGCCGCACGATTGCTGACATGGCAGTTGAGTCAGTTACGCCACACTGAGCACGTGCGCCCGTCATCATGTGCATACTATCCTTCCACGTGGACCATGCCATACGTGGGAGGATGTGCTTGCGGACGTCTGCGAAACAGTGGGGCTTGGATGTAAAATCTAAGTAATTGGAGTGTTGACTGTTACTTGCTGATCAAGCATACGCCTTCCCATGCGGCCCGTGAGTGGGCTGCCTGTTTCAACCTGTTGCGTACCGTCCGCTTCTGTAGCTCAGGGTCGTTCTGAACACGCTTCTTCCTGTATAACTGTAACATACAGCCATTATGATTCAACACATAAAATTTTATTATCATAGCTGTCTCTGTTCGCTTGCAGTCTCTATGATACACGCACAACATCGCCCATGGGACAAAATATGGTTCCTGCCGCAGGCTGCAGGGGCAGCTACTCACTTAAGCGTTCCCTTTTCTATTTGTTCTACTGTCGAGTGAAATATTTCGATGCGTAGACGGAGTATGATGTGGTGTAACATGTTCGTGCTACACATCACTTCCTGCTTATCTGCAGGGACACCCCAACACGCAACCCAGGAGCGCGCGCTCTGAATCCGAAGTACTAGTTGCATTTATCACCATAGAGTACAATATGTGTGGCAGAAGGTACTGATCTAGAGTGAGCTGCGAGATGAGGTAACCAGGATCTCGATGACATGTGGTGCGCCTCATTCGCGTATAGTCTTTCCACCATTCGCTTTTTTTTATGACAATTGTTGGAACTATTCCAACTTATGTGGAGGCCACGGTGCGCACGATTTATTCTTGGGAATACTGATAGTGCAAAAGTTAAACAGCAACAAGCCCGGCACTGTACACGGGCAGGGGCACGTAAGCGTGCAGTTAGGCCTGAATTAAATTGTTCTACAATTTATGATTGTTTGTGCTGTCACTTTGGCTCTAAGGCACTGAGAAATTTGGGCCTAGTGTACATCCGGCCACTTTAGAAAGCTATGCAACCCCCCAATTGCACGAGGCGTCCTTCATGACAAGGACGCCTCTATTCGTAATCGATCTAGGCATGTTCGTAGGTGCAACTTAGCGACCCTTGTCGTAAGTGGGCCAAGCGGGGCCATACAGTGCGCACTGTACTTAGCGCTATAATTTTGACAATTGGACTGCAATTGTCCAAACTATCGCGTTATCTCAAAAGCTCGAGTCACTGCTGCACGTACCAACAACACCACAATACATCGATTCAATACGAATCCGGATGCAGCTGTAATGCTGTACAATCACACGTTAATGATCAAAAGTATCTTGGTTGCAATTTGCTATAACGTAGCTTCACGAGCATCCGTATTCCCTTGACTCTCCGGATCCACTAACAAGTACAATAGCCACCCTTACCCTTAATGTGTAAGGTATCGCGTACAATGTGAACTCGGCATAGCGCGAGAATTTATACAATTGCAGCTCAATTGTATAAATGGTCGCGCTATGTCGTCATGGAAAGTCACCCATGGGCGTGCCTACGTGCCCACTCAATGAATATCATTTCAACACATCTATCCTGCAATTATAGATAATTAATCGTTACGGGTTACGCATTCACTTAGATCTTCATTAACGTTAATGAGTAGTTGTTAACAACTACTACGCACAATGGCTGGAAACGGAGAAAATACTCCTCGATCGAATCCGGCAGCTGCAGCTGAACCATAAGGCATTAACATGCCTGCGGACAGAACGGTACCATACATGCAAAGGGCGCAGCTCCGTACACCGCCCGAGTGTGATTATGGCTCCCTGGTGCACCAAGAGAGAGCTGGGGAGCACCGCATAGACCGTGCACAATACGAAGCCGGTCAAAGAGTGTCTGCAGTGGCTGTGGACGCTCTGGCGCAGTCTATCAGTGACAGATACCATACGCAGACTCAGGAAAAAGGAGCTTTCCATTCATGGAGGGACGCAGTCAGTGATGCACACCAGAACTTCCTCGATAACAGCTGACAACGCGCACTACTCGTATAATAGACGCCACACGGAATAACCTCTCAATCCAAGTACGCAGCCAAAATGCGCAAAAAAGAAACAACGTTAACTTTTTTGTGCTTTGCGAACCAGATAGCTATGGGGAAACGCGAAGATGATAGCATGCATTATGCATGTTAATTAATTTATAATCCCTTGAACATTGGAAATCGAGTTAGCGTGATAATCTGGGAACATCGTGTACAAGATGATATGTACATTTTATGTCAACATAGAAACACACCAGTGAGATTTGAAGTACGCTACGTTTCAAATTGGACATCTAGCTAAGCATAACTATCGACGACGCACAGAGGTTTGCGTGAGCAACAAGACCACCTAGGTCCAATCGAAAGTAAAAACGGGACCTCCTTTTTATAACTAAACACAAGCAACACTGAACTACGCAAACCAACAAAAAAAGGTCTCGGTCCATCAGCGTTTGGACACGGATGACATTTTGTGCACATGAAGCCGACATGCCAAGCGGACACGCCGCGCCGTGGATACAAACTTGCAACCCCGATGCATGAGACCAGATTCAGATACCACTAACCTGCACATAACAAAAACAGGTTCCAACTAACAGACTAAAATAAATAAGTTAAACACTGATATGCACGCAGACGGGGCCATGTCAAAATGCCTGACGCACCACACATCAGCGCGACGCAACCGCTCGATATGCATGGATAAACCCACGTGCGTTTTCGACCGAACTAAGGCTATAGATTCGATCATGGACACAGCCGCGGCCACGGATTTCGCCCCCGCCGCGGCATGCAAAACTCTTGCGGCAGGAGTTCCTGCGGCATGCGGGGTTAACTGCCGATTAACCGGCGCATGCATATGAAAACTCTTGTGGTAAGAGTTTTGTAAGAGTTTCCATTTTCCCAGTGTGATAGCAGCTTGGACAGCTAGGGCTTTGCAGAGTGTTTGGGGGTCGAGAGTCTCCAACATGCGCCGTTTGTAAGGCTCGCCACCTCGTGTTGTGATGAAGCTCAGAACTTCACGTTTTTCTTCATGTATTGTTATTGTTGAGCCACGTTGAAGTTACCTTTCTGTCAAGTTGTAGCGCGGATTCAGCTCAACCATTCTGATTCAAGGATATACATTTTCACATGCTCATCACATACGCGTCTTTGTTTCGGTGCTTCTTGCCAAATCTATTTGTTAATCTGCGTAGCTACTACCCGTATCCTGTCAATCAGCGTATAGGCCAATTTTTCATCGTGCCAACCCAAACTCGATGATCCCTGATTATGCTGAGACGGGAAATATTATGTTAGTATCTTCTATGGAATTCTGTTGCCTTCTTGAAGCTCTGTGATAGAGCTGGTAGCTTGAGTCTGTGTTTTTGGGGTTCAATTGTCGCACAGGGCCCTGCAGGGATACTTAATCGTCTTATTCGCGGATTTTACACTGTGTCACTATAGTTTCGGTTTGTCGTACGCTGTTCGATGACGCGAATGGGCGAGTTGTAGTACCGACAAGCGAACTCGAGAGCACCGGCTCGATGCAAATCACTAGTCAAAGACTCGTAACTCAAGCCGAACAACTACCTTTCTTACAACTGTTGCCGGTCAGAAGACAGCCATACTGACCCACTAAGTTGGAGTTACCGTGCTCTCCTTTCTTTTGCGGACATTAACTTCATAGCCCCGCAGGTCGAGGCGACATTCCATTGTGCTTGTCATCTGTTTCGAGTTGCTTGGTGCCGGTACCACAGTGCTACAGGACACATGAAAATAAAATTCTTGAGATCGCTGAAGAGAGTTGTCCTGAAGCCATACTTCACAAGCCAGGATTTCGTGACGAGTTTCTTTGTAGCCTCATTTACGACGTGGATAAGCCAGATGGTGCTGCAAGGACACATAATTCGGATGTTGCCCTTTAAATTGCATGAAGACGTGCCGAAAATATCGAGCATGCACCTCCCCGGAGCCACGACCGC
>JAULKQ010010632.1:0-12435 GCA_032356285.1 Smithsoniella earleae | reverse complement strand
GGCGTGCAAATGTCAGCCTTTTGGCTCTACGCCCGAGCTCGCTGTGTCTAGCCTGTCGGAATTTGTCTATGGATGCATCCCAGTACACAGTAGCATGCGTACCGATTCTGCTTTCTCCTTCCTGATGTTAGTAATATAGCAGTCCAAAGTTTCTTGTGCTATCTGCCTATCCACATGGATGCTTTGGTTCACCCCGTGGATGTAATGATGCTTGTCTGAGATGCCCGCAAAGCCGTTGCGCCCTTCATTATGTAAAATTTGTGCATCAAGCGTGAGAGGGTGCACTCGGCTGCAGAGGAACAACATGGACTGTGGTGAGTGGCCATGTTCGAAATGGTGGGAGTTTCACGCAAAATAGTGTCGTCAAACGATTGTACGAGTGACTAGGTGATGTTGAAGACGCACTGGACAACTGAAAACGGGGCACTTTGAAGCAGCCTTTTCAACTCTAAGCTTCGAAGCTGATGTGCGATAAGAACTTGATAGAGTTTGAACGTTAACTGGGGTTGAATGAATGCTTGTGTGAGAAATGTCAAGAGTTCGCGGATGCGGAGCAGTAGCTCTGGTGCAGTCGGCATCCTCTTGAAGCACGCAACTTGAATTAGCATCCGAAAGCTCTTGGGAAGACTTCATGTATTACTGTTCTGCTATTGTAGAGGTCCGTAGGCCATACGGTGCATCGTATTGAGTTAGCAAACGCCGTGCAAGTCTCACGGTATCCAAGCTCCAGCCCGTAGACACCACCCTGGTTAACTGTCCAATAAAATTGTACAGGATAGTGCATTTAGTGCTAACGTTATACTAACACAGCTTTTCGGAAATTCTTTATCAGGCCTCGAACCGGGGCAACAATGGTTTAAGGTCGCACTTTATAGTCGGCTAATATGTGCATACATGAGAGAAAGGATGTAACATGGGACCGCTAGGTGAGCAGGGAACAACAAAGGGAAAGAAGGAGCAAGTCAGCAAGGAGCTAGCGCTGCAGAAGCAGAAGTCAACCCGGAGAAAGGAAGGTAATTAAGCAGCTGAAGCTGAACTGCCGAACTAGAGACAAAGATCAAAGTAGAACTCTCTTACTCTTCAACATACGGCCGGGCAACTCCGGGAGCGGGCGACTCGGAAGATGATGACCAAGCCGTTCTTGAACAGTTGCCGCGAGCAAATTCAAAAAATGTCGTGAGTGCTTATCGAGAGAGGCTTGCCGTGCTGCTCCTACTCGGAGCTGAATTGGTGGCATTATACAGAAACTTGTGCAGGGGTTTCAAAATCGAATGCGTCGCTTGTTCTGACACCCGGGAACTGACTCAGACTGAGTCATCAGGTCAGGGTTTGGCCGGTTTAACCTGAGCCAACGGAAGTTACTCATGTCATCACTGACGATCAAACTTGTTGGCCACACGAGATCACCAAAGATCGTCACCTGGCTGCATGTCGCAGTGAACCCGTAGATTGTTAGGAATCGAACAGCGCCAAATCCGTACTGGACTTAATTTATTGTTGACCTTAATCATGTCGTACATATATAGTGCTTCATGGTGTCATGATTTTATTTCAACATAGATCTCGTGAATCAGGTTTCTTTCTCGCGCAATGGGCCGTTACAGATGATGCTTGCATAATTTCGGTGCCGATATAGCACCATCATCAGTTGAGCCTACTAATTCTTAGCCTGAATGAGTTGTAACCCCAAGAGAGCTCTCATATCAGGGCGGTGGTGTCAATTCTGTTGCTCCAGGGCTTCCAACAGTACAAGGACGATAATGAATACGGAGAATACATTCCAACAGAGTTGTGATCCTCCCGATCGCAATTGAATGAGCACAGCATAATGAAATACAGTAGTTTGTTTGAGTTCCGATTCCTCTCGCGCGCCACAGTCATCATAGTTCCCCAAATACAAAGACGCGAGAGGTAGTAGCTTTTCGTGGAGCTGCATCGTTACGACCTACGTGTGTGCATCAGAACTTGGTGAGCCAGTTTTCTTCCGCGGAGTCATTGAGGCTTTCACCCGTCTTCTCAGATCCTCAGCAAGTGTAGATATATGCCTAAATAGCAAGTGGGGGAAGCGTAGAACAGGGGTGCTTTGAAGTTTGTCCATGTCCACAGCTGAACTCCACTCAGTACAGCTCAACCGAACTTAACCGTGCATGTGTACAACAAGCAGCAATCGCCGCAATCTCAGCTGCAACAGGCTGTTTCGGCAACAAACACAGAGCATTAAGAAACCTCTGCATCCCTAGGATCCACTCGCCTTTCACTATAGAGACGAACTACATGTGTTATCTACATTACCCATCAATGGCACACGTGAAGCCTCTTTCTCCTGTAGCAGTCGATTGCACAGTTATGATTGTAGCCTCCATTCCTACTGAGATTCTTACAACATCAAGAGACAATAAAGTGTATAAAAGTTAATATTCTTATTCTCAGATGATCGTTGCATTTATATTCGACTTGTACATGTTGCTTATTGGTTGGTGCAAGAGCTGTGATCAAGTTCGTTCCTCGAACGCGTTGCCGTTCCTTGAACGTTGCCCTCTTAGTTCTCTCCTTCACGCATAGCAATCAACGTAGCGTGTATTCTTTCTTTTTCTCAGATAGATGAGGCGTGTTCCTGAACTAAATATCCCATTTTCAGGTTTGTGCATGTATCCCTGCACTTAACGTCAATGTCCGACAGTATAGTTTATGTTGCACAGCACTTCGCGAACGCTGAACGCGAACATGCTGGTCGATAGTTCCGGTAGCGAGATATCATACTCCAAGACACAGGTAAGGACGGTAAGCACTACATAGCCCAGGAATTGGGAAGGGTTTGCGTTCTGCACAACTGGAGAGCTGAAGCGCCGGCACTAAATTGTGGACAAGCATCCACGCACTTGTTCAGTATATTTATAATGTTCAGTATAATTATAATGTTCAAGCTGCTCTGCTAAGCCATCTCCGAAATTGAACTTGCGTCCCAATATGAAAACACAAGAACATTACAGTAAATGTATGATGAAAGTGTCGGAAAAGCATCGGAACACGCATTGTGAGCGACCAATGGTGCAAAAACAATAACCATCCTCAGGCGCAAGCGCATTGGGGGATTTGTCGCACAAAAAAGTCCCACTCCAGTACTTGGAGTTTTGCTACATGCAGGTTCATGAGCACTTTGAATACCTTAAGAATGATTGGGTACGAAATCACTTCTCTGCATCTATACTAGTAGTATGGTAGAAGACTACCTCCAAGTCGAAGTCTCGCTCTGAGTCGCCCCTTTGTTGGATGGCCCGGCTTGCGGGGCACGTCAAGTGCTTGGCAGATAAAGTTGACTCGCCTAATGAAATCAGACTGTAATATTTACTAGCCTTAGTTCAATTCCGCGGTGCTCATGATCCGCGCTTGAGTATTCGCAACAAGCAGCTATTTTGGTATTCTGAACTGACACGTTGGCAATTCTCACAGTGACTAGAATGACCTTAGAAGCAAGCCGTGTTCAACAAAGAATTTCATTTGATTTCTCCAGTTATATCAGACATGCAGCCTATCCATACTCACGACTTGGTCTGAGAGGTCTGGATTGTAGACCGGTACAGCCTGAAGCAAACTGACCAAAGCATCCAACCAGACGACATATAAATAAATACAAATGTTGTTAATATACTCTCCTCGTTTCGCGCCGAGCATGGTTTGTAGAAATCCAGCAGAGATGAGGGTTGTGGAACCAAACCCCGACGTGTTCACACGTGGGAACACGGCGAGGCCTCGGAAATGGTAACCTGAAACCATGTGAAGGACAACTTGAAATTTCTCCTTTCAAGATTACTTTGCATTCGATATTCAGGGCTTAAACACCGACAAGTTGTGTTGTGAGTGTTGAATGATAAAATCATGACACCGCGAACCACTATATGTACGACATAATAGAGGTCAACAACCAATAAAAAAATAAAAAGTCCAACACGGATTTGGCGCTTTTCGATTCCTAACAGAGGATGCACGGCGGTTGACTCCGGGCTTCGTGATGGGCACACCGTGAGGGCGGATACTAGTGCCCCGAAAACAAAAAAATACCCAAAAACTTTCTCAATGATAAGTTTTTAATGATCGTAATAATTAATTTAATCGTAGGTCAGATATTCAATGCCAACAGCAAAAAAAAACAAACTTTATCATTTATACAGCTGTGACGATTTCGAAGTTTAGCGCGCTGAGCCGAGGGGGGCAAGCGACAGAATAGGAGACTGGTTTCACACGTACGACACGCTTTGTATCTTTCCGATCGCCTTGACGGCTGTGTCAGCAGTCGGTGCCATGGGGATGTGAGTAGCAAGTGATGACGTCAACCAAACTTCTAGTCCCTTCCGCTAGACGAAGCTGCGCCCTCTCATATGTAAAATTCATCAAATTTGAATGATGTCTGCGGCGAAAATCAATCTATCAACAGTAATGAACGAACATGAAGCAGGCTGAAACGACTCATTCCGCGCGGACTTCCCATCCGCGCAGAACATCATTCGTACTACGTGACGGTCGAAATTCGGCGAACATGGGTGTATGATTCACCAGTGAACTAACTAACTGCCTGTAATCAGCTGACTCTCAGTACAGCATGATCTTCGAGCTGAAAGAGTGGCTATCAGGGATCTGTACGCCCTGTCTCTTCCTGAATATCTGTGAAAAAAATTTTGTGGAAAATTGTCAAGTTTTAGCTGTTGAGAATGTAGATTTGGGATTCAAGTTGCTTTTTGAGTACTGGCAGGTGGTGAATAGTTGGGACGACTTCACGAATATGTTTACGTTTACCCATCGATGAAGGCCTGCTTGTCTGTGATTGAGTCCTGAGTGTATACAGTTTTGACGCCCCAAAAGCGTGTTGCAGTCAGTGTGTAGCAAGGAGATTTGTTTCTCTTTGATTAGAGGACTTGCAAGTAGTGTGGCTGGTTGAGCAGCTGCGTGGTTGCTGGTGTCGTGCCTGGGGAGAGCACGTGTAACAATGCAATCGATGGCTTGTTTTTTTTTCGTACAAGGAGAATCATTGGACGTGTATTCACTTGTTGCGCCTGAAACTGGTTGTTACACTGAAATATACCAATTGTTTTGTACCAAGGTTCGATTGCAAGTCTTTCTGACGTGAAAGACAGTAGATTGGTGAGGTGAGAGGGCTGTGCACACCTGAGCGGGTCGATCAAGGGCGATTTGGACATCGATCATGATACGTCCGTCACTGGTTGTGGAGGCTGGAATGGTAACGGGTTGAACTACAGTTGTTAAGAAACTGGGTGGGGAGTTCCAAGTGAAAACGAGTACTAGCATTATGGCAACGGCCGCAATGAGTAGCAGAAAAGTTGCTGCGGCCAGCAGTTGGAATCGCTGGGTTCGGGCGATAGATTGGAAGCGTTGGAAGGAGCTTTGTAAACATTGGTGAATAATTTTTGCTGAATGTGCCTTTGGTGCCTTCTCGAGGTTAGAATCAGTCGGGTCGGTAGCTGAAGTGGCACTTTTACCATGTAATGCTGCTGCGCAATCACTGACTAATGCAGACATCTTGTCAACTTGCTGTCCCAAATGATCCAGTCGTTCCCTGTCTTCGTGATGTTGCTCGTAGACTATGGACCGGAGCGTCTCCTCGTGGCTTTCCCGTGAACGCGCCGTTACATGACCCACCAGATTCTCGTATGATGTTTTCAGAGCTGCACGTATACTCTCGTGGTGCTCGTGGATTTTCTTCTCTACATCTTCTGTTTGGTTTTGCCAATCGCGTCTTTCATTAGACTCGTCCGGGGCCTGAGCACTGCTGTCAAGTCAGAATACCGTAGCTCAGCAACCGGTTCTTTAGTAACTAGATACGACATTTGCATGGATTAGGCACTTTTGACGAGTGATGCGATGCTTACTGGCTCATAAGTAACACCAGCGCTCTGACCATTGTAAGCACTGGCTTTGATCTTTGATGAAAATGCAGGAAATGGATGTGAAGCTGGTTTATATTCTGCTTCAAAACAACCAGGAGGTTCCGATGCTCTCGTGTACACAGTCCACGGACCCGGCTGGCCCTCGTACGATGGCTGAACATGGCCGCTGCTTTGCACACCCAGACTCCCGTGATCAATACTTTGTAGTGATTCGAAAGAAGAATTGCTCAGGGCGCCTTCAAGGCCTTCGAATTCGACGCCCGGAGTTGGTGTTGCCAAGCGTACAGCGGACAATCCCCTTGATACGTTGTGATGAAAGGTGGTTTCATTTCCAACGGATACCGCCCTCAAGTACTCCACTCCTACAGCGAAATTATAAAAGTTCCAGACTAATAATATTGCGATCCGTTCAAGTTTGGCTGTATTCATGCGTACAGTCCGCAGATCTGTGGAGACGGGATGTCATCTAACGAGCAGTACCTTCAGGAACTAACATGGCCCCTGCCATCAAACATGGCTTAGCCTCCGCCTTGCATGTGGGGCTTTCAGTTGTAATTCCTATACTGTTCTCGCGCCTGGTTGCGCGAACTCTTCTAAACTGTGCAGGGACACCTTGAACAGGCGACGCTACTAGTTCTCTTTCAGCAGCGTGAAACCTCTGCGGTTCTTCTAGCGAAGTAAAGTCGCTAGCTAGTACTGCCGTTGACTCTGCGCTCCGGGTGGGGCACAAGTTGGCTGGAGCGCAGCCTTGGGCTGTCTCTGTGCGATCATCAAATTCTGATCGGAATTCCATAGTCAAAGCTTGTAATTAAGACAAATTATGCATATTAGCTGCTGGATTTGCGACAAACCTGCAACTTAACAATCCATGTGCAGTTCGAGCTGACTCAGTAACTTCGACACAAGGAATAACCGTACTTCTGCATTACAATGCAAGAATAGCAAGGTACTGTAACCATTTTGACAGAACTGTGAAGTATGGGCGGGGTGCTATTTCACGTGCTATAGTGAACCAGTCCGAAGTGAAGCGCG
This sequence comes from Smithsoniella earleae, assembly GCA_032356285.1. Taxonomy (NCBI): domain Eukaryota; kingdom Viridiplantae; phylum Chlorophyta; class Ulvophyceae; genus Smithsoniella; species Smithsoniella earleae. The sequence continues at coordinate 5,503 of JAULKQ010010632.1, read as the reverse complement.
GGTGAAGGCTTACTTGTAGCCACACGTCTTCAGTTCGATGTCCGACATACCTCCTAAAGGGCGAGATACCACGCAGATACACAGAAAAATGCAATCTTCCATCAACTGTCTGTTAGAAAGTGTTCAAAGCTGATCTTCACTGTCGATTCTAAACGCAAAGCTTTCGATCAACTTGAATAAGCCAGGCATAGAGCATCGCTGTTAACCTGACAGGTCTCGATGCATCTGTTCTATCCCACATTCTCATCAAGCACTTTCTTCCTGTTTACAACCGCTTTAAAAGTTCTTGGATGCATGTGGTATCCGAAATGTGAACCGTTTTGAACTTTGCGATCTCAGGCCAGATCTGTTGATCCTCCATCAGAGTTTGAGTGTGTTTGAACAGGGATGTACAACCGAAGGTGGATGCATTGCGGCAGCTTGAACTGATAAGAATATTTTTCCTGGATACGGACACAAGAGGTATTTGAAAGGAAATCAGTACGAGGAATTATACCGTGGTGTGTGGTAATCCATTAATGAAAGCCCGATAGAAGCTCAGGAGCGGTCTTTGGTAACGAGCAGCCACCACACAACAAAAATAATGCAGGTGACACAACTCGGTATGGACAGTACATGGTCAATTCAGGACACGCTCAGCTACCGCACTTCGACAGTCTACGCCTGTTAATCTGGCTACATCGGTCACCTGAATTCCGACCGGGTTACCTGAAGGAGTGAGTACTCCGTTATGTTATACTTAAATATCATTGTGACTCGGTTCATTTCGTGCGTGAAGGAGTTCAGAGTGACTTCTGGCCTACTTGACCAGTGGGGCGAATTAACGCGGACCGGATTAACCAGGATGGACAAGCGTGCGACGGTTCTTTTCCGCCACCGGAGAATTCGTGATGAAACGGTCACCATGGAGCTGGATTAACACCCTCGCAAAAAATTCAACGTGGACACCAAGGTAGCACTTATAATCGGCAAGCCAGAACGCGGGAATTTCCCGATTCTCTTGAACACTACACGGTATCCATGCATTCTGTATTGAGTGGCAACGACTCAGCACGAGGGTGACTCAATCTATATCTCACGGAATAATTTGGTTTCAACAACACAAGATTTATATTCAAGCAGCGATAAGTGTGCTCTGGCAACTCGGGAAAAAAACACCCAGTGTGAACTTGGAAATGTGTCATTCTCAGGGGCGTCCCCGAAAGTAGGCCACCATTGCTTGCGTCAAGTGAATGGCAACGAAACTGACTTGGTACGAATCTCATGCCAACTTTCGGGTTCGTAAGGCACAAGTAAGCAGAGAACATTGCATCCATGTACGGTCAGCAAACCAAAGATTCGGAACAGTTTGTTGTAATACCTATGCAAGTAAGGATATACATGTTACATCATCAGATAGATTTCAAGATAATAGAATCCGATATTTTCGTCCGAGGGCTGACCTGTTTCAGAAACTCCTGTTGTCTCTGGCAGGATACACTTACGTATAGAATGCCAAAAGTGACACCTGAACAGTGAAGACATCACTCGTTTTCCGTGAAAAGCCTCGAAACGCAAAGAGAACTCGAAACTCATTGTTCGCCAAGACGGAGCGGGAGTTTTACCGACATGCACGGCTGTACCATTACAGGTACACCAAAGACGCTGCAGCGAGCGTTATTTTGTCGCCGCTGTAGAGCCCCGCGTAGAGAAGTGCAAGAAACGACGGCGGAGGATCTATAGATGCGGTAATCAACTCAGATTTCTGTGTACCGGTATTGTAGCTGTGTTATTGAACGATGTTGTTGCTAGCTGCGTTGCGTTAATCCTGTACTGGAGACATGGATCGCAAACTCGGACAACGAATGACTGCAGAGGAGCTTTCGAATATAGGTCTATTAACTTGAATGATGATTGCGTTTTGAAATATCTTGTTGAGATTTTGCCATATCATTTTCCATGGAGCTCCGAACTCCGTCGATTACCACTTCAGTTCTCATTATCATGTGTGCCGAAAAACTCGCACATTGTCAAGCTGCATGATCATCTGGTTTTTTTATGGCATCTCTACAGCTAGAAACTGCGCGTGCTGTACTGCACTCTAACCACCCTCGTCAATCACTCGTGACAACTATATAATTACATACTTCTTAGATCCTTTGCCGAAAGCATGCTGAAGTACTGGACCATGTCTGGTAAAAGTGGACAGTTTCCACGACGAGTGAGCGCCGCCCAGTTGACAACCATGACGCTCTCTGGTGTGCACGCTACGTTCATAACAGGCATAGATGCCCTGATTTCGGATTACTTGGCTATAGATCGGCAAAAATAACATACATAGTAAATTTCCTGCTTCATTGTGTCTTTGTGTAGTCCCAGCAAATCCCGAAAAACCCGTGGCTGGTCATATGCATGAGCAACTCCCGAGTCACTCATGACGATGCAATCTCATGTTGCTCTGGCATCTGTCATCGATTCACGCTGGATGCCGCGATAATCACAAAGTTCATATTGCGGCCCTTAAGAAACTCTCAACTTTCTTGCAGTGATTTCAGGCGAAGCAACTCCCTGGCTGGTGAGTAAACAAACGCGGCGAGTGTACTGCGGCAGCACTGAACGCCACTGGAGCTCCTTCATTGCAATAAATTATGCACAAAAAAGGAAAAAACCTCCGACATAGTTAAAAATTCCATATGTAGCTGGTTCTGCCGGCAGAGAGATCAAATGCCGGAAGACAACCTCTCTAGTCAGTCATTGGCATCGATGCCAGACGGTTGATGATTACACGCCTTCCCGAGAGCAATCAGGTGTGTTATTCTCTGGTTTTACTTGAAATTGATCGCAAAAATGATAAATTGTACTTGTCAATACGTTGGGCTACCTGTGAATCTTCAGATGGCAGTACACTTCGTGGAAAAACAAAGTTCAGTGTTGTCATTGATCTTGCGGAATGTGGCGCGAACTGAAGAAGATGATTTGTGATCATTAGATATGTCATCTTTATCGCCGTTGTTGACCATAGAAAGTCCGGTAAAGGAGGCATTACAGGCGCATGCGGGGGGGGTCAATTGCCGTCCCTGTTCAGGGGTCGCATCTATCTGTCGACAGATATGTAGCTCCATGGTAAACCTCCAGTAAAATTGTTGGAGGCATTTGAGAAGAGGTTGTGGCATGCAGTGATACATTGGGACACGGGTTGTCTCAATTCGATTCCTCAATGCTTAGTGCTCGAGTATCCTTACAAATTCGTACTATTTGGGCTTAACGTATCTCAGTAGTACGTCAGTTGCGTTTCAAAGGTGCAGTTGCACCTCAATCCATTACAACCTGGAAGATTTGCATGCAAAATCATGTTCGATATAACGATGAAAGTATCAAATTTCACGTGGTTCACCGCACCTGTTTAAGTGAACAAAGGAGCCTTGTAAACAAGCTTACTTGAGATTCATTCTTGGTATACTCGAGTGGTTCGTACGGGCCAAGTATTGACGTGTCCTAGCTCAGCGTGATAGGTTGTACAGAGCAATTATTTTAGCCAAACCCAACCGTTAAATTGGCTGCAAAATGTTGAGCCTAGGCAGTACACTCTTTGCGGCCCTTCGCTTGCAGCGTTCATTTCTGCTCAAGACAGCCCCTGTACACGCATGGATACCGAAATGAATCAATTCATTTCATATTGAACAGAATTTAGTTGTCACTCTGCTTGTGGAAGAAATATATGCCGGCCCCACCACAGCCCGCTCAATTACTAGTTCAGTACAATATAGCGTACGTAATGCAGCCATCGATCAGGGGCAAATATTTCATACAATCCTGAACTTGTGTACTTCAATTGCTGCTGAGTTCACTGTACTTGGACGAAAATGGCTCGGTTGCGGAGCTCTTGGTTTTGCACGGGGTACACACTAGAGTCATGATGGTGCGTTGTGCAACTGTATCTATTCATGGACAGTAGACTAGATTACCAAGTATTGATTCTTTCCTCAGCTGTGCTCGTATTTTTTGAGACCTGTATGAGCGCAATCATTCTTATGAATTGCTCCTAGGCAATTAGAGTTGGAATGGAATATTAAAGGCTCCCAACAGTCAATCTAGTACCATCCCTCTCTCATGAACGTTTGAGTTAATCATTCCATTGCTTTCAGGTGCTGTAACCACGCTGAAGAAATGCGGCAAGATCGCCAAAAGCGAGTTTCACGAGCATCCCCTAGCACGTACCGCCCACCCCGCTGCTTCCAGACTACGATTGTGGCAGCTGTATTTCTACTTAATGTCACGCAATGCTTTGCAGACAAAATCCCACAGGTACGCGACTAATCACGCCACATATGCTACAGTTCACAGATGCACCCGAATCAGCATCTGCCCTTACCGTTATGTAAAATCTTCAAAGCGTTCTTATGAAAGGGATTTATCTACATAATGGCTGACAACAGGCAATCCTAGTCTGCATGCCTGCGAAGGTGAAACGTCAATTCTGGCCCGCTTCGTTTATTCCCCCCTGAATTGTGCACTTTATAGCGTTGGAGAGCTCTTGAAAAGGTTAGATATCTCTTAGTTGCGAAGAGATGTTTCGGTGTTTCAAAATATCGATACTTGCTGCTAATTCTCAAACCTGGAAAGTAGTTCAATGTGTAGAGCGTTTTACATAATGCTCACTTCATCATCAAAAGCAACTGTTGCACGATGATTCATCGCGTGAGCCTGGAACTGTTCAGTTCTAGAGGAATTGGCTTAGCCTACCAAGTGTCGCAACTCCTCCGCACTCCTCTCCTCTCATATGCTGTCTGTCTTTCAATAGCGACGGCATCCACTTTCGCTACGAGCTGTATGACTTCTTTCCTTATTGTGTACTTGGGACTACAGTCCGATGAGCTTGTGTCGCGTAACTCTCGGAAGTAGCCAGCGTTTGGAAGAATATGGTACTCCACTACCATCACGTAAAGTTGAGCAAATACACTCCGAGCAGCATGTGTAGAAGGCAAGTGAGAGGTCATGAATCAGATGTGCTGCAAAGTGTGGTGGTTTTCAGTATTCATTGACTCTATTAACTGCAGTAACCCACGTCAACTCCTGTTCACGTGACTCCACTAACAAAATTGTCAGCAAGCATCAAATATGACCATTACCGAGTTGTGTCATTGCACCTAGTACTCTCAGTATACGCTGTAATTTTTAACCGTGCGAGATTCGAGTGAATGTGGTGAATTTCATATCGTCTTCTGCACGCGATGCTGCCTCTTGTTGTTTCCAATGGAAAAAGATCGCGCCGCATCGACAAACATTTCAACACTTGTTGGTGCAGGGCCTTAGGAACGATACTGTTCCCATTCTAAACGAGGACCAAGATAATGAAGATCCAAAAGCGATTCATAAATCCAGCGGGGACCAAACGCTTGTCATGGCTGCAGGACTCACTATTTGTGTCCTGTTCGGCATTCTCGCCGCTTTAGCACTGCTTGTGTACCGTCACCGTAGAAGACAGTTTGCCAAGCAGCAAATGCGTTTTGAAAACCAGATCGCG
>JAULKQ010010621.1:0-12437 GCA_032356285.1 Smithsoniella earleae | reverse complement strand
CGGCTGCACCGGGAGACCTCGTCCACTCCGCCCCCGTGCTTGGCTCGCCCGTCGGCGAGCCGCTTTTCTGTGCGTCCTGGACGGACGCGGCCTGAACGGCCGGGGCCAAGGCCCCCCGCTGTCGCGGGTCCCCCCGGTCGCTGGGGCGACCTGCTGACCTAACGGTCAGGGCCTAGCGGCCCCCGCTCTCGCGGGCCCCCCACGGGGCGCTTCGCGCCCCCGCGCGCTCAGCGCGCGCCTAGTTAGAGGGCACGCGTGGGGACAGCGGGGCAACGAAAAACACCTTCGGAACGAGGCTTTTCGGCGTTCGCCCTGAAACCCGGTGCCATGCCCTCTAACTAGGGGTTGCGGCGTGTAGATAGAGGGCACGCCATCTGCGCGACCACGAGCCATGACCGACTCCGAGCGACAGCTTCTCGAAGCTCTCACCGTCCGCGTCCCGCTCCTGAGCACTGCTCAGGTCACGCGGACGTGGTTCTCGACCAAGACTCCTGCGGCGGTTCGCCGCATCATCCAGAGTCTTCAAACCAAAGGCTGGCTCGAAGCGGTCCCCGTGCTCGCCTATCCCGAGCTCGACCTACAAGGGCCGTTCGCCACCTGGTCGCCGGGCGACCCCTTGCCGCCCTTCGGCCATCTCGCTCACTTCAACCGCAAGCGCTGGGACCGGACCGAGCAGAGGGAGACCGTCCTCGTCGCAACGCGTCAGGCCGCGAAGCTCTTCGGCGGAAACCCCGGTGAGGCGAAACCGCTCCACATCTCGCACGACCTCAACCTCGGCGGCGTCTTCCTTCACTTCCTGCGGCATCGCCCCGACGAGGCTTCCCGATGGGTCTCGGAAACCACGCTCGCCCCCGAGAGGGAAGACGACGTCCTGCCAGACGCCGCCATCCGTTCTCTCGACGGCACCCTCGAACGTGTGGTTGAGTTCGTCGGCACGTCCTACACGGCCGAGCGGCTCGAAGACCTGTTTCTCGACGCGAAGCGTCGCCGCATGGCCATCGAATACTGGTAATTCCGATGCCCGAGAGCCCGAGCCCGAAAGAAGACCTCATCCTAGAGCACATCGCCCGGTATCGGCTCACGACCAACCCCATCGCGACCCGGCTCTACTACCCGGAGCACGCTGATTCCGAGACGCCGTCGACACCCTGGACGTCCATGCGCCGCAACCTCAAGCGAAAGGGCTACATCGACAGCGCGAAGCTCTTCCCGACCGGGAAGGAGACTTACTACTACCTCACCCAGGAGGGCGCCCTTCGCCTCGGCTACGTCCGGAGCTACAGCGGCGAGGTCCGCAACCGCCGCCGCTTCTACGCGAGGCTTCTCTTCTGCTGCGCCGGGCGCCCCCGGCCGAAACTCACCCGTCACGAGTTCGAGCGAGCCTTTCCCGGGCGCCTAACCGGCCAGTTCGAGAAGGCCTTCCACAACGCCGCCTACTACATCGACATCGACGACCAAACGGGCACGCGCCGCCTCGGCCAGATTCTCGATATCACCGAACACTTTCAGGACATCACCACCGACGCCCTAGCCAACGCAGAACGCTTCTTCCCGGACCTCGTCCGAGACGACCGCTTTGCGCTCGCCATCGTCACCCACGCCCGCAACCTGAGTGCCAAGGTCCGTGATTTCCACCTTTCGAAGGGAATCGCCGGAGAGAAGAGCCTACGAGTCGTATTCGAAGACTACGACGAGCTTTTTCGACTGACCGTCCTCGAGTCGGAGCACGCTGCCGAGACTCGACAGAAGAAAGCGACCTGAGATGCCCGAAGTAGACGGACTCCGTGGGCGATGGGGCGGTTTCCCAATCGACCCGAACCCGACCGCCCCGCGAATCGACCCACTAAACCGCGACCGTCTACCGAAGCCCTTTCCCGAGCTCGGCTCTCGGGCTCCCGGTGACCTCCCGTTTCTGCAGTTCAAACCCGAACCCATCGGGCGCCACCTCGCCATCGTCGCGCTCTTCGCCTTCCTCGTCCCCGCCGTTCAGCCCTTGGCCGAGCGCGCCCTCCAGGGCGTCCCCGTCGTCTTGGTCCTCATCGGAGCGCTTCTCCTGCTCCTGCGCACCTACGTCCTAGACGAGCGCCCGTTCTTCCACAGCGCCATCATCGTTTCAGGAGGCGTCGTCTTCGTCGCGCTGTCCTACGTCCCCGTCGCGCCCGTGGCCGGCGTTCCAATCACCTGGGCTGCGCTCTTCTTCGCCGGCATCTTCATCGACAGCGCCGCGCACCACATCTTCAAGCACATGGTCTCGCGCTCGCTCATGAAAGCGGCCGCAAGAGAGGCTGCTCACGAAGGCTGGAAGAACCGTTTTCGCCCCCACGTTCTCAGTGAGAGCGCCCAGGAGCTCGCCGACAGAGCGAGGGACGACGCTTCCTTTTCCAAGCCCGCCCAAATTGTAGGCGCTCTCACCACCTACCGCCGAGCGTTCTACTTGCTTCCCTTCTGTGCGCTCTTCGCTGGCCCGTCGCCTGCCTCGCTGCTCGGCTTCCTCCTTCTTCCACCGATAGCGGCCTGCGTCCTCTTCCTGACCGGCTCTTCCCGAGGCAAAGGAACGCTTCGGGACAACCTCCGAAGATTTCCCCAATTCCTTCGCGTTTGGCGCACCCCGTATCTCGCGAGTGAGCAAATCCACGACGACTACAAGGGCGACTACGGCCGCAGCACGCAGACAAATTTGCAACTGAGCGTTGTAATCGTCGGCCTTGCTCTCACGCTCGCGCCCTACTCGGTGCTAACCCCGCCTTGGTCTTCGAACTTCACCCTGATGGCCATCTACTGCTTTCTCCGAGGAATGCTCCTTCCGAACCTCCTCCTTTTGAGCCTCGTCGCCGCTGTTCTTCCTCCGCTTGCCGCAGCCGCCCGCGCGTCGGAGAAGCCTTCCGAAAACCCCTGGGAAGCCGCCGTCGAAACGCTCGAACTCACAGACGACCCAATCGACCGCCGGCAGCTCTTCCTCGGCTACTCCGCAAGGGGCGACTACCCGCTTCTCCTCCCGCTCCCCTTGCTCTCCATGCACGCGCACGTGCTCGGCTCGACCGGCCTGGGTAAGACGAGCCGCACGCTGCTGCCCCTCGTCGCCCAGCTTCTGAGGCGAGAAACGCACCCCGACGAGAGCACCGAATACCGCGGCCCCATCGTCTTCATCGACATGAAGGCCACCGAGAACCAGGCCTTCAACACCATCAAAGCCGCCTGCGAAGAGACCGGGCGAACGTTTCGCTACTTCACGAACCGCACCGGCCACACGACCCACGGCTACAGCCCCATCGATGAGTTTCTCGCAGCCGGTCTCACCCTGGAGCAACGAGGCGAGACCGCCCGCGCCGCGTTCAACGTCGAATACGGGAGCGGCTACGGCCCCGGGCACTTCTCCGCCATCTCCCGGCGCTATCTTCAACTCCTCCTTCGCCAGCGCCCAAGTGCGCGCTCGTTCGTCGACCTCATGGAGGCCGCAGAGGAATGCGGCACTGGCGCCGACAGACGCGTTTTTCTCGACCTCGAAAGCCACGCCGGCGAGCTCCGCACAGCCATGGAGATTCTCTCCAACAAGCCCGAGCTAAACGTCACGCCCGATTGGGTCGAAGCCGCCCCCACCCATGAAGAAATCGGAGGCCGGCGACAGGTCTGGGACGAGCGCATTTCGATGCAGCGCGCTTACGCGAACGACGAGGTTCTCTATTTCCACCTAAACGCGAAGTTCGAGGAAGCCGCCTCCCGGCACGTCGCGAGCTTCGTGATTGAGAATTTCTACGCTGCTTGCCTCGTCGCTCAGCAAGTCGCTCTCAAAGACGCTGCCGAACACCCCGAAGAACCGCACCCACGCCCGAAGCAGAGCTACGTCTTCATCGATGAGTTCCAGAACGTCGCCGGGCGAAATTTCAACAACTTCCTGGAACAAGCGAGGAGCGTCGGCGTCGCTCTCATCCTCGCGAATCAGCTTCACTCACAGCTAAAGACCAGCGGGGGAGGGCTCGAAGAAGCTATCGCCAACGTCGGCTGGCGCCAGTCCTACGACTTCGCGAGCGAGCCCGCGATGGCTGAAGCCATCGGCTTTTCCGGCACGACGTCGCGCTACAAGAACCGCGAGCTTACCGACGACGGCCGCATCCTCGAAGGGCCCGCAGCGACCAGCATCAAGGGCGACCGCAGCGTAGAGGACCACACCCGTTTTACCGACAATATTCTGCTCGGGACCGGTGCCGAGCACGGCTACAGCGTCGTCCGCTCGAAGGTGAATGTCGACTACCTCCAGTTCGGCGGGCTTCCCACCGTCATCTACTCGCCTCACCACATCACGCACGCCGCCGCCCTATCGTTCAAGAACCGCCCCTGGCCAGCGCTCCACGACGGCACGCTTCTCATCGACCCGGACAACTACTTCGCTGCCCTCGACGCTGGCGAGCCGCCGCCCGAGCCCACGGCCGGCCCCGTCTCGAAGCGAATCACCTCGCCGCTACAGAATCCCGACCTTGCCGCCGCCTTCGACCGCATCTCCGTTGTCCCGGCCGAGGGCGAGCGCGTCGCAGACCGCTACGACATCGACGAATCTTGACTTTCGCCGTTGCCCTACGGCATACTTTTTGTGCTTGATGGACAGGCAAAAGAGAAGGCCCGGAGTATATAACTCCGGACCTTCTACAGGGTTTATGTCAGTGGACCGCTGAGCCAGTAGGCTACGAGGCAAATCGCAGCCAACCAGAGAGCAGCAAAGATTCTGTCGACTACCCAGGCCTCGCGTTGTGGCCTTTGCCATTTTCGCTTGGACTGGGTCTTCGATTCGAACCACCGTTGGCAGTGGGGACATTTATGCTTCATCGTCCCGCTCCAACGCTCTAGTGCCAGCTCGGACCAAAGCCCCGAGCTGGTCGTCTGGCGCCAACTCTGCCAGCACTGCCACGAAGTGAAAGAGGCACAGAGCCTCATCTTCGATGGCCCCGACACTCTCCACCTCTCTTCCCGGCCAACACCGGTCACAACATCGCCTTTTCATGGCGCTTACTCCGATAAAAGGACGAGTCGGCTACACCGACCCGCCCAGGTTAAAAGCGAGCCAGCTTCACCGCTGACACTCACCAATACCCCCGAACCCTCGTCTGTTTACGTGGGACACGGAGGCCTCTCGAAACCCTCATCGAGACGCCTGTCTGCGCCTCCGTAGGGTCGTGGAGAGCCGAATTTTCAAAGAACAGGGCAGGGCGCTACGCGCCTCGCCACCGCGTAGCGTATCACGCTCGCAACGAGCGTTCGCAACTCCGGATGCCGAAAAAAGAGAAGGCCCGGAGTATGTAACTCCGGGCCTTCTACAAGGTTCATGTCAGTGGACCTGCGCCTAGACGAACGCAAACAATACAAAGACGAGGACTGCCATCCAGCCAGCCCCCACCAAGAATGCCTGCTGAGGCTTTAGACCGGCGAGAAAGCGCTCGATTGTCCAGGTAACCTGGGTCGTCGCTCTTTCGCCTCGTACCTTCCCGACCTTTCGCGAGAGCCTTTTCAGGTTTCGCTCCAAATCGCGGCACTGGTAGTAGGCCTCCTGCGCGCCGTGAAACGCACAGTAGTATTTCCCATCCTTGCGCTCGAACGTTCGTTGCTGGCTAAACGCCGGCCACGAATCGCCCACTAGCTTACATCGAATGCACTGTTTCATGTGCCTCCTCTGAAGTTGGCAGAGATGGATTACGCCTATCGCGCTAGCCCATCTCGCCGTTTGTAAATCTTGAAGCGAGCAGAGCCAGCGTGACGCTGACACTCACCAATACCCCCGAACCCTCGTCTGTTTACGTGGGACACGGAGGTCTCTCGAAACCCTCATTGAAGCGCCTGTCTGCGCCTCCGTAGGGTCGTGGAGAGCCGAATTTTCAAAGAACAAGGCAGGGCGCTATGCGCCTCGCCACCGCGAAGCGTATCACCGTCGCAACCCGCATTCGCAACTCGAAATCTCGAAAAAATCCCCTCGGATAGCCAGCCGGAACGGCTGTCGGAGCCCATCCGCGGCTCCGCGTGACTGTCCGTGGAAGAGGGGGGAACCCCGCCGCGCGCAGATGTCGCGCCAGCAGGCTGGCACTCCACCCGCTGGGCGCCCCCGCCCCAGGGTCTCAGGCTCCGAACCGAAGGGAACGGGTGAGGGGACCGCCGAGGGATTCCCTTCCGAACATCGCCTTCGACCCTTCAAGGCAAGTGAAAGGGTCGAAGGCGATGTCCGAAAGGGAACGGGAATCCAGGGGGGGGCCTTTGAGTAGGGCGCTACTCGCGTAACCACGTGAACCCGCCAGGGACCATTTGCCGTGCCTGCGCCCAACCCTTGCCATCCCAAATGACCGCCCTTCGACTGCATTTGTTCGACTACTTCCGCCTCTAGAGATGCTCGTCGCCCTCCTCGCTGCACCTTCTCTCGTCGACCCAGTGCGCCGAGAACTCCCAGATATTCCGGGCCTTCGGACGAACCGGGACGTTCCTCCCGAAGTAGGGCTCGCAGGGCTCAGGTAGGAACACCCGCGCCGAGGCCGCAAAGGTGAAGTAGGTGCGACGGAGGATGACGTAGTAGACGAAGAGCCAGAGGCAGACGGGGAACAGGAAAAACACAAGCACCGCGAACAAGGCCATGAGCAAGATGAAGCCGAGCAAGACCCCCGGAAGCAGCACAAAGAGCTCGATTACCGCCCTCATCCGCTCGTTCTTCGGAAGAGATTCATCAACAAAATCTGCGCACTGCCAGAACCAATCCAACAATCCCACAAGCCAAAAGATGTCGCGGTGCCTCTCGGCTTCGATAGCTCGCGGTGCGAGCGGCACGGTCCAGGGACCACCACCCGGCTGCTCGACCTTGTTCTCGCGGATGGCGCGAAAGAGCTCCGCCTCCGTCTCCGGAGTGTTCCAGAACTCACGCGGGTAGCGGTCGGCCGCTTCCTCGCGGACCTGGTCGTCGGTTAGCTCCGGGCGAGGCTGCGAGTCGTAGACACGCCTTCCCGTGCCTTGGTGCGGCCACTGCCAGGAGTTCCAGAGCTTCGAGAAGATGGTCGGCACCGAACGGCAAATAGCACGCAGCGGGGAAGGGGAACCCAGGGGGGAGGTCTGTGAGGGGAGGGGCTTCTAGCCGACGAGCGAGAGCTACCGAACGCCGTATTAGGCTAGTCCCGCTTCGGGTAGGGACCGAGAAATTTCGGACCGTTGAAATGAATCATGTGGTCGGGATGGTCCGCCATCCAGACCTCGGTTTCCCAGGCGATATCGGCGGCGTACTTCCGGAAGGTGGCCGGGTCGAGAAAAGCGCTGACGTAAACGCGCTCGGCGGTGCAGTCCGCCATCATCTGCTCAATTTCAGCGTAGCGTTTCGGATTGACGGGGCCGTGGGAGGTGACGGCTTCGATGAGGAAAAGCCAGTTCTTCTCGGCCAGGTAGAGCACAACGTCCGGAAGCTTGTCGTGCTGCGTGATTTCGATACCGAGCTCCGTGAGCTTTTCTGTTTCGCAGACGACATGCTTCTTCGCTGTGTCGCCGACGTAGAGAACATCCGCGCCGGGAGCGAATCGTGGTCCGAGCTCCTCGATTATCGCTACCTGGAGCTCGTTGTGTTCTCCGGGGGAGAGAAGAAACTGCTTTCCTCCAGGTATTCGTAACGGCACTTCATGAGTGGACCGTCGACGACGGTAGGCTTCCTTGAGCGCGCCCTGCTTGGCGAGGAACGCGCTTACCTGACCATCGAAGTCCGCGGTTCCAAACGCTCGCACGGCTTCCAGCGCCTCTTCGGTGAGCGCGTAAACGGTCTTGCCGCTGTTGGTCGGACGGGCGGGGTCATCGGGATTTCGGTCGATGAGCCGGGCCTGCTCGAACTGATGGATGGTTTGGCGGCGGATGGATTCCCTGGTGTTCTCTGCGTAGTCGCGCTCGTAGGCGGCTCGGGCGAATTCGATGATACCGTGGATACCGACGAGGGTGTGGGCAGCCTCGGACCATGGGGAGTCCGGCTTCAAGTCCGCGAGGGCCAGTAGGCTGAGCGCGGAGCGGTCGTTTTGCTGCTGGCGGGGTAGCCCGAGCGCAATCAGCACCTCGATTGCTTCCCTGATTCGTTCTTCACTCACCGGGCTGTAGCCTCAAGATGCTCTTTGAGCGCGCCGTCGACACCGAGCTCATCGAGTACGGCGGTCTCTGCGTGTTTCGATGGGAGACGCTTCAGACGGCGGACACGCTTCCCGATACGCTGGACGGTTTCGAGGTCAGGAAAGGGGAGGGTTCGTACTTCGGTCGCGTTCACCTGGGTGTTGCCGCTGAAGGTCCGGAAGTAGCGGTCGAAGAGAGCGGAGTTGAAGAGCGCAACGAGTCCAAAAGTCTCATCGACCGTGAGGTCTCGGTCCCCGTGGTAGACGTAGTTCAGGTGGTTCTCCAGAGCGCGGTAAGGCCCGGGCAGGTCAGTCGAGAGGAGAGGGCTCGCTGTGAGACGCCGCCGCTCTTCCTTCGCGCTGAAACGTCGAAGTAGGACGTAATTCTTCGTTGGGACAAGGAGGTTTCGCGAAGCCTCGGAGACCTCGAATGCCTTGGGCTTTCCTCTTTTCTCGACAGGCCAGGTCGTCGCGAACGGGTGCACGTTATGAACAGAGAAAAGGGGAGCGGTGTGGCGGCCGTTCTTCTCAGCGAGGGCGAACTGTTTGGCTCTGAAAAGAACCACCGGCCCGGTCGATATCTTGAGTCCCAGGTCCGCGAATTGCCCACGCCAACGGTGGGCGAGCTCGATGATTGCAACATCGTCTCTCGAGGTCGGAATGCGGACCAGAGCCTGCCCGCAGGTGTCATCGAGAACATCTTCCGGAGGAAGCGATAGCGTAGGAAGGGTCTTTGTTACCGGGGGGCCGAAACTCGAACTCACCTCAACCGAGGTTGGCGCCTTTCCAAGACGCCGAGAAACAGTGATGACGCTCTCCTGCAGGACATCTTTGAAGGTGTGCTTGCGAGAATCGAACAGGTGAATTCGTTCGAGCCCCATCGTCGAGAAGAACCACCGTCGAAAATCGCGGAAGTAGAGGCCGTTGCAGAAGCTGCGGGGAGTGATGGCCGCGAGCTGTCCACCAGGCCGCAGGAGGCGAGCTGCCTGGGCGAGAAAGAGCGAGTAGATATTCGGCTGGCCGTGCACGACGTCGGTCATTGCGAGCGCGTAGGCCGAATCTCCACGAATCTTGAAGTACGGAGGGTTCAGGATGGCTGCATCGAACCGCGGAAGCTTGAGCGAGGCGTCGCCGCCGTTCGAGAACGAGAGCTGCTCATCGGTCGCGGCGGTCGTAGCCAGGATGAAATCGGCGGGGTGAATCGTGACCGCGACGCGATGACCTGCAGCCGTGAGAGCCTTCCTGCAGCGCTCCATATTCTCACGGAGGTAGGGAAGCAGGTTGTTGTCACTCTCGAACAGATGCAGGTCGACCGAGTAGCGAGAGCGCTGCTGCAGGACTCGGCCGCAGACTGCGGCAGTGAGCGACCCCACACCGGCACCAGGGTCGAGAATAGCGAGCTCTTTTCGCCGAAAAGCGAGAAGGCTCGCCATGAAAGCAGCGACCGAAGCCGGTGTGAAAACCTGCCCCTGTTCCTTGCGTGCCGAAGCAGATGAAGCTGCCTCAAACCGATTCTGGAGTTCCGTAGAGAAGGCGAGAAGGTCGGTAGAATCGCTCGGGGCTGCCATCGCTAACCGTGCATAAAGGTCATCCAGTAGGCGGCAGCAAGGTGTGCCGTTGCTTTCATCCGAGATACCACGAAAAAAGCCCGCCGGCCAAGGCGTTTCGCCGGGACCACTACATCCCATGAAGCAGGCGCCACAACACGAAACGGCCCCGCCGGGGTTGTCCGACGGGGCCGTTCCTCTGGACGGGTCTTCGTGGTCTAGAGGACTCACCACTCAAGGCAGAGCTTCACGTTCTTCGGCCCGGCGCCGTCTCCATTCTTGAGGGTGCAACGGGTTTTGAAGGAGCCGCCGGCCTCAGAAGTGGTCTGGCAGCCTTCGACCGTCATGCGAAATCCCGCGTCATCTGGCGGGAGCCCTCGGTCCGCTTCAGAAATCTTCCCCTCTTTTACTTCCTGCTCTCCGCAACGGCGGTCAGGAATGTTGCCCTTCACCGGGTTCGCTCCGGTCCAGAACGGGCAGGTCAACCACATTCCATTCAACAAGCGCTGGTCCTGATACTGGGCCGTCAACGTCCTCTTCGTCGGCGTCTCAGGTGAC
Organism: Smithsoniella earleae; assembly: GCA_032356285.1. NCBI lineage: Eukaryota > Viridiplantae > Chlorophyta > Ulvophyceae > Smithsoniella > Smithsoniella earleae. The sequence continues at coordinate 2,233 of JAULKQ010010621.1, read as the reverse complement.
TTCATGCTGATAGACCCCGGCGTTCCGGCGTTCCAGTGTGTTTCCGTCGTACAGTCCCCACCTGCTGCTGCGACTGCCGGAATGAACACCCCGATTGCGGCCGCCAAAGCGACAGCCTGCACCCACCGATACCTTCCCTGCATAAGCGCTCCTCCCTGTTCTGCTACTGGCGAACTTATCGACGTTGCCTTGCTCTCACTTATTCGGAATGACCCCGTAGAGAGCTTCCCTAAATCTATCCCGTAATGTGCGGTTACGGGATAGATTCCGCTGTCGCCGAACAGCTCACCGTGAGGCTGGCCTGGAACCAGGCCAAACCCTCGGGCAGAAGAATCTATCCCGTAAGGTCGGCGTCCGGAGGCTATTCGACTCGCAGAATCAAAAATAGAACGGGTGTTATGTTGTATTGACGATACCAACGGAGTTCGCTCCCTTGGCAGCTCTCGCTGCAAACGACTCGAACGACTCCTTGAATTCTTCAAAGGATGGCAGACGGCCGCCGAGGGCCTTGCCGACCCAGTCGTCCACGTATCCGTGGAGAACCGCGGCGACAGACCCTCCGCCAATGCACTGCATCGCGACGGACAACGCCCCAGCCTCTGCCGCTAGGATGTACCTTCCGAGTGTCGGAAGAAGCGTAGCGCCTACGGCCCCAGCTCCGACAAATAGTGCGCCAAGCGTCTTCTCGGATGATTCGAGCCGGAGTTTGCAGGCAAGATAAAGAATCAAGTGGGCCGCCTCGCTTTCCTCGATTCTCCCACTGAACAGGAGGTACTCGATGCAGGAGATGATGTCCTGCGAACGCGGCTCCACCTTCTCGGTTTGGATTCGCACAGAAAGAGGCCCGGGGGAGAACTTCACGTCTTTGAGGAACTCCTCAACGCTCTCTACCTTGCGCAGCTCTTCTGCGGCCTCTCTAGAACGCTCTTCCCTCCGTCTCCGGAGGTCCTCTACAAGCCCGCGATGGAGGTTCGCGGAGAACCGCACACGGCCCGTCTCGTGGTCCGGGTAAGAGTGGATAGCTCTCTCAAGCAGGCTGACGGCCTGCTTGCTCAGCCCAGATTCTCCGCGAAGCGAATCCAACGCATCTACGACGTCTGCGATAGCCTCCTTGGCACTCTGCCTCAGATGTTCAAAATAGATTCTGTCCCAGACCACCTCCGGCGATTCCCCTACAAGTCCCAGTTCGCTAGGTGCGGCCAGGAACGTCTCCTCCCCAGCGCGCTCGCGTTTGGCCTCCGCCTCGACGAGTGCCATGAGAAGACTTCTCCTCTGCTCCTCCAGGGTGTTCGTCTGCTCGCAAGCCGCTTGATACGAGCGGAACGAGGCAGCTTGCGCGTAGGGCCCTGCACACCGCGCGAACGCATCGGCAGCCCTCTCCCATTCTCCGACGTCCGCCAACAAGCACCCCCCAAAATAGAGGTTTCTTTCCGATGCGCCCTTGTATGCCAGTGAATCGGTGACCTTGCGGGAGTCTTGTAGGAGGCGAGCCCGACGAGAAAGCTCCAAGGTTTCGAGGAGGCTGTTGGATAGCCCCCAAACTGCTTCTAGACCTATCGGGTTGTCAGCCAGAAGCCTCTCGAACGTGGTCGTAGCCTCACCGAAGTCTCCAAGAACCAACTGGGTGACCGCCCGCCGTCGCTCTGAATCCTCCGCGGTCCCAGATGCCCAGTCCTCAAGTAGGTATTGGACTTGCTCCGCGACCATCAGAGAATCGCTTCGCAATGCACCGACGCGTGAGAAGTCGAGCCACGAGACACTCTCGAGAAAGCGCATTGCCGCGAGAGGATTCGAGGTTGCTTCCAGAGCATCAAGGCTGGGCTGGCTGAGCCCACGCGGCTCAGTCACTTCAACAAGAGAGAGGTATCGACGCCAACAGCGAAGCCAGTTATCAGGCGGTTGACTGATATACGGTGAAGACCGGAGGAGGAGTCCTTTGTTGAACCAGAAGCCTGCGGAGGTGGCATCGAGGCGAATCGCTTCGTCATAGGACGCGAGCGCCTCTTCGTACCGACCCCGCTTCTCGAGCACTATTCCCTTGCCGTTGTGGGGCGCTGCGGAGGTGGCATCGAGGCGAATCGCTTCGTCATAGGACGCGAGCGCCTCTTCGTACCGACCCCGCTTCTCGAGCACTATTCCCTTGCCGTTGTGGGGCGCTGCGGAGGTGGCATCGAGGCGAATCGCTTCGTCATAGGACGCGAGCGCCTCTTCGTACCGACCCCGCTTCTCGAGC
>JAULKQ010010610.1:0-12442 GCA_032356285.1 Smithsoniella earleae | reverse complement strand
TCGACAGCAGAAGCAAACCCCGCGAGACGCACCATCGCGAGCACCATCGCGAGGTAAGATGGGACCCGCGCCGCCGGGAACATTCGACAAGCTCGAGCGCACGCGACTTCCGCGATCTGAATCGACTGCTCGCACCTGGCGTTCGTCCGGGCGCCAGTCCCACCGCCACGGGCCCTGTTCGATCCCATGCGTGGCGTCAGGGGTGCGCGAAATCCACGACGAATCGCAATCCACCGGTGCGATGATCGCGTAGCGCTGCGACAGCCCGCCCAGAACCACCAGGTCACCCAGCAGCCGGAAATAGTCCCTCGTAAAGTCGGGATATACCAGCGCATGGCCGATTTTCGGCCCGTCGTACCCCAGCAGCTGTACGTCCAGCGCCCTGCACCCGCGCATGCAGCATCGCCTGTTCCGTTGCCGCGCGCGCCCAGCCCGTCCGCAACGGAAGCGAGTTACGGAAACAATACCGCAACATGCCCACACCTTCGCCAGGAGCCTCCATGGGGCGGGAGAGGTAAAACTTTTCGGTTTCGTCGAGCGAGTGTCGTCATCAAGCAGCGTTATCATGCAGCCAACACTTGTCCGGCACCGGGACTGCGTGCTGACGAGCATGTCTTACACTCGTGACAGCCCAATAGCCCAATTCGGGGCAGCACGTATCGAAGGTGTGGACATGTTGCGTACGGCACTCACGGCAAGCGCACCGGCGGCGCCACTCGCGCAAGGTACCAACAATGCCGCAACATGTCCACACCTTCGACAGGAGCGTCCATGCGACGGGAGAGGTAAAACTTTCCGGTTTTGTCGAGTGAGTATCATCATCACCAAGCAGCGTTAGCATGTAGCGAACACCTGTAAGGGACCGGGACTGCGTGCTCACAAGCATGTTTTAAGTTTGTTTGCGTTGGATGCTGCCTTTCTGTGCGCTGAGACACGGCGCCGCTCGGCAAAATAGGCCGAATTGAGACAGAACCATCGAGGCGGGTCTGATCTGATCCTCCACGCGTCAGCAAATCCGCACAAGCGGCGCGCAAAACACGGCTACTGTGCGAATGCTCTAGAACATTCACAATGGGAGGCGCACGCGGCTCGATCTTCGCCCGCGGCGCGCAGCTCGTCTTCGAGGCGGCCGCGCGCAGCTTCGAGATCGTCATGGACGGATTGGATGTCACGCCGCACCGAGCTAATCTCGGCGTCTTTGGCGCCGCACAGCTCGCGCAGCGCCGCCGCGTCCTGACGCGCTTCGTCAACGCCTCGCTGGAGGTCGGCTGTTTTACGTAATTCTTCGTCGAGCTGCTGTTTTGTTCGGGCGGCGCTCTCCTCCTCTTCGCGGCGACGCGCCTCAGACGCTTCTACGACGCACCTCAATCATTCGATATGGTGAATTTTCGCGATACATCGAAAACTCTGTCACATTAAAGTAAAATCCTTTGTTTTCGCTCGTGGCGGGGGTGTACTGCGGAAACAGAAAAGATGAAAACGCTGTGCTTCGCGTCGGATGTTATTTTTGAGGCGCAACCTTGGCACAGGTAGAGAGGTCACCTCCCCTGCACCGTAGGCGTAGAAATTTCGCGTAGGTTCGATGAGCCATGTGCAGCAAAATATCCAAAGCACTCGAAAACGAACCCTAACCACCACCAACCCGAGCATGTACAACAGAGGCAGGTAAATTAACCGCGCAAGGGGTGACGTCATGACCTTGCAACATAAGCAATAGTATTGAACGCAAATTACGATGAACTGCACGTGTGTGCATCACCGTGGCTACAGCGGCGAATTAATAGAGCAAGGAGTAAACGCGTCATTTGTTAACCGTTCTGGAGGTCTGCCGCATCTCTAAACGCTATCAGCAAGCTGCTCAGCATCAAGCCACGACAGCGTTAACATCGATTACCAAAGCCTTGGAGGTGCATGCGACATGCACACGACGCGCGCACGGAAGGTATTAATCGCGGCGCGTATGCTTGAACGCATGCGATCAACACAGGCTATAGGTCATAGGTCTGTTTGCAGCGTCTCGCAGTACATGGATCTGTAATTTTCCTGCACTGTCCTTTCGCCAGTGTTCCCAGGCAGTCAATATGGCACACACCATGATTTAGACGTCGTGGCAAAGACACTTTTGCCACAAATGTACCTGTGATAATCTCGTATTATCACAGACATACAGAAAATTTACGGGTATGGGTTTAAGTGGCACAGCAGCGTTGGCGATCACAGGTATCATTCACCAAAACTCCAGCACGTTGAAAACTAACACCAACAGGGCACGTGAACTGCGAACAGCATCTGAAACTGGATGCGCACTCGTGGCCACTGGGTGAGACACAAATGCATGCTCAACTGGCGTGAGACATGGAGCCCCGCCGCGGCGCACAGTTGTTGAAAGAAGAATATGACCCTGTTCCACAGGCAGGAGGCAAGCCTCAGCGAAGAGAGAGAGAGTGAGAAATTAAGGTGTCGGATAAAAGACATTTGTTATGGCGCTTGTTGGCAGGGCACTGCGATATGGTGAGTTGATTGAGGAGAATTGCGACGGATTTAGTTTTTTGAGACTTTTCGAAGGTGTAAAATGCCCTAAAATACCCGGAAATACCCGAAAACACCCGAAAACCCACAATCATCCAAATGGCTAGTTTTTAGGAATGCAATGCGCTCTCTGCCGCGTACAATGACTGACGGCCCGCAGCTCACGGCGCCGCGTCCCACGCGTTTCAGACGCCGTCGCCACATATCTACGCGGTGGCAAAGTTGCGATACCGCGCGGCGGGAATAACTTGCACGAGTGCCCGGATCGGAGAACAATCTGCGGACAACCGCGATGCCTCCACACCCCCAACCCGCTCCACGTGGACTGAAATGCCCCGAAAAGGTTTCGGACGAACTAGTTCTGCCCAAGGGCTCCTTTTTGTCCTCCCTGAGGCCTAAAAAACGAAGATGTGGGCGCATTGTGGTAGTGTGGGCATCATCGGACGGTCGAACTGTTGCTAGTGTGTGCGGGCGGATCTAGAGGCGCGTCAGTGAGGGTGTCGGCGCACCAAGCTGGCCTTCAGCTGCGGCGAGGCGCGCCGCCAAACTGCCGCGCTCCTTCTCCAGCGCCGCGAGCTCGGCGGAAACCTGCGCGCGGAGGGCAGTGCGCTCAGGGTTTGCGTCCAGGGAGGGACTGAGGTACAGAAAAGTTCTATAAATCGACGGCTTTCGTCTTCGTCTTCGCCTACGCCGGAGTACGGTTTGACGGAGTGCCGGGAAAACGGGAGTACTACTCGGGAGTCGACACCTGGCCGTGGGTGTCGTTGGCCGCTGCGAGGGACTGCCGGTTTTGTTCAAGGGTGGCTTGAAGGTCACTCTCGCGCTGCTCCAGCGCCGAACGGGCGGCTGCGGACTCTTCCAGTTGCTTCCGGAGCAGCGTGAGTTCCTGCGCGCCAACGCTGGTACACAATAATAACATTCTTGAAGGTTCTAGAAGATTCTGGAAGGTTCTAGAAACTGCGGAGTTGGAGTTGTCGCACTTCGGAGGCGGCCGCGGAATGATCCGAGCAGTCGGCGAGCTGCTGCTTCACGGACTCCACCTCGGCGGCGAGGGCCGACGCGCGGCTGTTCTCGGCGACTGCGCACAAGCCCGGGCATAATTTACAAGGTTCGTGCTTACTTTGAGTGACGGAACTGCTGCAAGTCACACATCCATTTGTAGCGCACCTGCTGCGTCGCGCTCGGCAGCAAGGGACCGTTCGGTCGCCTCCCTGGCGCTGTGGGCGTCCGCAAGCTCTGCTGCAAGCGCGTCCACTTGCTGCTGTAGCGCGTCCTTTCCCGCACATGCGGACTGGAGCTGCACCATGCGCTTTGCCAGCTCCTCCTCGAGCTCCTTAGCCCGCCTCCCGTGCTCTGCAGACTGCTGCGAGTCCGTCAGAGCTGTCTCCCGCAGCGACGCAAGTTCGGCTTTCGCAGCCTCGAGCTCCGACAGCGCCGACTCCAGCTGGGAGCCCAGTGAGTCCGCCTCGTCCGATCTGGCGCCACAAGCCTCTTTGGCCTGCATCAACGACGGAAGATTATCGAATCTTCTAGAATCTTCTGGAATCTTCTAGAAGGTTCTAGAACTAAGGCATCGACTACATGTACGGTACTGGGGCTGGCCGACCTGCTTCAGTTGGTCTTCGAGCTCCGCTGCATGGGCAGCCTGGCTGGCGCACTGGGCCCGCGCCTGTGACAACTCGTCCTGCAGCCGCCGCACAGCGCCATCCTGCTCCGACTGCGTGGCTGAGGCGGCATCAACAATCCGTTGCAGCCGGGTGCACTCGGCCTGTGCCGACGCCACCTGGTGTTGCAGAGCGGCAGTATCACCTGCTAGCGCGTCTCTCGCCTGCTCAAGCTCACGCCTGACGCTTCCAAGTTCCTGAGCAACCACAAGTTACATGTTACATGTGATATGTTACATGTAACAAGTTACATGTAACAAGTTTCATGTAACAGGCTTCATGGGGCTTCAACGGCAACAAGCGAAAGGTTTTTCGCCACCTGTTTCAATTCCTCTAGGTCGGCCTCCAGCTGCTTGCCACGCGTCGCCGAGCTGGCAAGCTCGGAACCCAGTGACTCGGCTTCGGCACGCGAGCGCTTGAGCGCGTCCTTCGAGCCCTCGGCCTCTTGGCGATATGAAGCCGCCGAAGCTTCTGAGGCCTTGCGCGCTTCCTTGAGCTCCTCATTGGCTTCTCTGGCACCCACAAGTTCGCCTCGGAGTTCCCAAAGCTGAGCCTGCGTGCGCGCAGCGCAACCGTCCCGTAGAGCGTGAAAATCTGAGCACAACTGGATAAGGTTGTCACATCTTGAATGTGACAAGCTACCCTCGGCGATGGCTCGCCTGTGGCTATGGTGGACTATCGCGGGCATACAAAAACAGAATAATACTGTAACTGCGCCTCAGAGACACGCTTTCGGTCGAGCACGGGTTTCAATAAAACGGATTTTTTTTGCCTTTTCTGGGTTCTATGATGGTATATTGCCATTTATGCGTAGGTGGGTGCCGCAAGATATCCGCACAACTGCGTGCGCCATAATTTCCAAGTTATGTGAAGCTATATTATAGGGAAAACCTGAGTTCTGTTGGCAAAAAGTGCATTATTTTTACTCACCGCCGCAGAGCATTCACGCAGCAGTTTCCAAGTCTACTTTGTTCCGAATCCCGCGATATTTCGCGCCGCCGCCAGCACAACCCGGGCCGCGTCAATACGAAGCTGAGTTGCCACAAAACCATAAACTAAAGAAACATGGGAAACAAGCTGCACCCCACATCGATCCCTAAAGCGAACCCTCCTTCACAAACTCCGTGATTTGGCCATTTCTCTTTTAACCACGATGAAAGGTGTCTCGAACGACTTTCAGTCTACTCTCTTTAATCCGAAGTTACTCAACAGGAACAGGACACTGTCCAGGCCGAATTTCGACGACCGGAAGAAGCGAATCCGACTCGAACTACCGCGATATCAGACGGCGGACATGTTAGAAAAGCGCCAAAACCTTTCAGGGTTTAAAAGGAGTGGACTATCTGGCGCTTTTCGAACAAGACCACTCAAGGTGTCGCATTAAGTACGCGCCAAAAACGAGGCGCAGCTACCAAGGGTGCGACGTACCGCGAGTTCGCTCTGGGATGCTTCTGAGGAGCTGTGCGCCTCGACGAGTTGCTCTTTTAAGCCCTGCGCTTCCTCACAGGCTGCGGCGAGCTTGGCGCGGAGATCCGCGGCGTCCGCCTCGATGTCTTCGATCTTCTGACCGTTTTCTCTCAGCTCCGCTCTCACCTAGAATGATTGTTACAGTGAGCACAGTAACTTGTTCACATGTTGTACGCTTGTGCACATCCTGTGAACAAGTCACTATAACTGTTACAAGAACCGCCTGTCTACCCCACCTGATCACATTCCGCCGTCTTGTTAGCAAGCAGCGAGCCGGTGTTTCCGTGCTGTCGTTCTAGCTCCTCTAACTGCACCCAAGCAGATGTACCTCCTCCACACGCCCAAAACCCTTGTAAATGACGCGGCGCGAAAAGGACCGAGTAAAGAAGAAGAACGGACGAGTGACACGCCCCACCTTTCGGATCACTGCAGTCCTAGTTGTTCACTGTGCACAAAACAAGCCGACTCTGCATTGCGCAACTTGCGATAGCGGTACATCGGGGTTACCTGCTGGCCGAGGTCTCGAGATGTCGCGACAGCTTCGTCGCGTTCGGCCTTGAGCCCGTCCAAAGCAGCTTGCTGCTGTGCGCCGAGGCTCTCCCACTGCTCGACGGCCTGATGGTGCGTGGCTAAGGCATCCTCGAGCTCGTGCTGTTTTTTGCTAAGAGCAGCCTCCCTGCTGCTGAGCTGAGCCCGCAGTCGCTCAATAGCCCCGGCAGACTGCTCCAGCTGCATCCAAGCTACCAGTTAACCCTCGTAGCCACAATCAAATGCAGCTCGCGGCGCGTTTTGTTCAACGCGATGTGTTTTAGCGCCAGATGCGCGCCGGTGTACCTGGGTCGCGAGGGAGTCCGCCATGCATGTTGGGGCGTAAACGCCGACATTCTTGGTGCCGAAAACCCAGATATTCCAGCCCGCTTTGACTATTGCTTTTGTCCCCCCCGGCTGAGCGACCTCCCCGTTGTCTTTCAGACTACCGACGTGGTACTGAACTTTTGCTTTACTGTCAACAGCGCACACTCTCGCGTCGTGCCCGCCTGTCCAAACCTGTGGCACATGAGAATATCTCAAAGTAGAACATTCTAGAAGATTCTGTGAGTTCTGCTACGCCGAATTAGAACAATGGCAACAAAAGTTTCAAGTCGCGCGCCCCGAAACACGCAAGTTAATGCAACACAGCGCTGGCGAAGCTTCGATTAGTTCGAAGCTTCTAGCTACCTACGGTGTTCAGAAGCTCCTCTCACCGCATCGGACGATATCCAGCCCACCACAGACAGCTGGCAGATCGTTGATACTTCATGCCTGGTGTTACGTCAAACCAGACGCGAAGCAACGTGGTCGTGTGGCTACAGGGGGTCTGACCCCCCGAGTCGTGACCGGAAGAAACAGTTTCTCCGAGAATCTTCTATTGTGAGAGCACCTCACCCTTTCCCTTGTACGCGGGATGCGGGATAACCAATTTGCATGTACAACAAAATGTAAGCGAGTTTGTATTCAGTCTTACGAACTCTCCAGCACTGTTTGTATGGTTGTCCCATAGTTGATATTGAAGTTCAGTCCTCCTGGCGTTCGATCTAAGCACTGGGAAACCCCATCAGTAATTGGCTTCATTGATGCCTAAATGTTAGTAGTAGATCATAGAATGGACGTGCAGGCAAAGAGTGGTGTAAAAGAATTATCATTCCAAAGAAAGATCACTCAGATGGAGGTACAAGTGGCTACATGGTACCAACCCAACCGACGCGTTGTACAACTTAGTGTTATTGTGCCTCTATACGATATCCATACTGGGAAGATTTTCTGTGGTGCCCTCAAATGGTCAAAATAACGAGTGGGGTGGACTGATCATGTCAGCTGGTTCAGTATATGCATGAAATCGTTCGTGGAAGTTAATTTTGACTGTACTGGGCCGAGAACCGGAATAACCAGGGTGGACTATAGTATGCAGCTGGTGTAGACACTCTTCGTAGTGATGTTGAAGAAAGTCAACAATGTCCAACGCGCGACGTTCCAAGCTGCACACGTACTGATTGTACGATCTACGGCAGTTGAAGTATAGAACTCTTCACACAAATTGCCTCAGGGCTCGTTAGTTGTCCACACGATGTAAGCTATATGCTTCTTTGATTAGAACCAATTCTGGGTTCGCACGAGATCACCGACCGCGCACAAAGCTGACACAATGTTTGTGTGGATCTTCGCTGATGAGACGCTTGTAGCTGAAGCAATGTCCCACATGATCACACTCCCGTCTTCTGTTCCGGCCACAACTATGGGGGCTTTCTTCTCCATTAGCGCAACTGGCTGTGCATTTCCAGTGTAAATGATACTGCGGACTCCGCTGCGCATGAGCTCGTGAGAAAGAGTCCGTGACTTGGTCAGACCTCCGTTGGAATCGGCATCGTAGATGTATATTTTTCCATCCATTGATCCAGCCCATAACTGCATTGCATGCAGTAAGTTGTGTTTCCTCGGGTGCACTTCGACTCTGTTGTTTGTCTCATATACAAGTACGGTTGCCACGTGGTCAAAGTCACACTGTGATTCATGGGGCGGACGAAGATAGGGGTAACTCCCTTCGAGTTGCTCAGGTTATTGTTGGGCTTGGAATGCCGAGGAAGCACACAAAAATAAGGGTAAATCGCGGAAAGGATTATGTTGCTCCTTGTCTTAGCAGGCGTGCGACAAACAAGAGAGGGGAACTCGCGGCAAAAAGAAACTGTTCAGAAGCATCGCGTACCTTATCAGGAGTATTTTCGTCGCCAGGGACAATCGTGAGACAGCTCACTTGCTGGGCAGCATCCGCGCACGAGGCTACGGGACCTATTGGTGTTCTAGACGCGATCTTGTGAGAAGTTGCGTGCCAGGATCTTATCTGCATATCCTGAGCTCTTAAGTGTGTGTGCTGATTCTGAATCTGGTGCTTTTCTCTGCTGGTGTGGCAGTACGATAGTATAACATGTAGATCTTCGTAATCTTATCAAGTGGTTTTGTTATCAAGTGAGCTTGGAGAGAGAGGGAGAGAAAGAGAGCAGCGAACTTGGTTTTCAAGACAGGATGTGTATACAAAGTGAGTGCCCCGAGCTATGGCTCTTATCTCGGCCCCGTGTGCTGTCACAGGTTTGCACGCTAGTGCTTGTGTGCTCTTGTCGTAAACCTCCAGCTTTCCGTTAGCAAAGCAAATGAATACGTATCCCTCCACCACTTGAAAGCATTTCATAGCGATGTGATCCTCGGATGACGCGATGACGGTTGACCTGCAACATCTCGATTAGTGCGCTCATACAGTTCCGAGTGGTCGGAGACTGGTGCGCACTGTGCCGTCGACACCTCCCATCGGCGTATTTCCCACTTGGTACTCTTAACAGATCCAGTGTAAATGTTGTCTTCGTCAAAGCATACGCATGTAAGCACGCCCAAGTCCGTGCTGAACGAGTGAACCTCCCCCCAGTTCAAGTAGCCCGGCGGAATAAGTGCCGCTTGACGCGTGACTCCTCTGCGATTCGACATAACAATGCTATTTAACTATTGCTACCTTTTCTCAATATAATATCTGAGTATGCACAACCCGTTTAGATGCACCTTCGTGCGATGGGCAGAAGTGTTTGGGGGAGCGGAGCCGTATTGAACCAGTGGAAAATTAATGTTGAATGTGTCTTCATATACTGGAGCATTAATTTCGAGCTTTTGTTTTCGCACAGCTGTTCAGCATTTAACACACGCAGTACTGTACGGTTTTCAACACTCCAACAGCTTCCCCTCGTACACCATTCCAACGTATAACATGCACCTCTCACACTACATGGATAGAATTTGAACTTGTGCTGAGACAAGTATTTCTCAATCGATGAGTACAGAAAAACATGTGTTTGCGCTTGTCACAAAGCGTGTTTGGCCGAAACAGGTCTATTCCAGGGAAACCGGCGAATTCACAGTTCACTGAGCCCTGACTGCAACTCAAGTAAACTTGAAACATGAAGCAAACTTGCAACTGAAGCTGTCGTTGGAATGATGCATCCTCACACTTTTGTATCGGTACGTATCTTCATGCAGACATAGTAGACTAGCTCATGACGAACTGCAAACAACCATAACGCACAGATATACTAAAATCGCCCGTCGCTACGTTAATCTTTCAAGTTCTAGCTTAATGGGCTGTTGGAATGCCGCTGGCATTGCCTTTGATCGAGACCCGTACAACATGTGATTTACGGGCGCAGCTACTGTAGTGCCAATTCAGCTCATTGTTCGCATAAACCATTGCTAGGGCGATACTACCGATCGATAGATATGAGCTACATCGGTAATTGCTGGAGAAATAATGCCAGGAATCCTGCGTTGAGTGCTCCAACTTGAGATTCAATCTAGGTTGTTTCTTTGGAGAAGATATCATGTGTCACATCAAGCAAGCAATGTCCATGGAATAATCCAGCAGCTCTCACTGTGTAGCTAGGCAGATGCCCTCAAGATGAAAGCATTGCTTCAGCACAAAATAACACTGATCTCTCTGCGAACTGACTAGAAACCCTTTTGCTCAAAGAGAAAAAATGTTAAGCCTTGCCATCTGCAGATGTTTGTCAGAAGTATATCATAGCCAAGTGTCCTAAATAAGCAAAGTATATCCTTTGAGAAGGCATACATCGGTCAAAGAAGTTCGAGCATGTTCTGTGCCTGTACTTATTGTCACCTCTGCAAACTGATTTGAGTGAAAAGTTTCATTGCTTGTTGCACATAATAAGCAAGCAATAGGTAGATAACAAGAACATGCAGGGAAGCTGGTGCTAGAGTAAGATGGATGCATACCCCAAAGCTATTCACCTGCTGGGTGGAGATGATGGTGACTCGGGAAACCAGTACTCCTGGAGGACCTTTCTGAAACAGTGGCGAGCAGTGGCAGATTCTCGATTAGGGTGTTCTTGGCCAGCTTTCTTTTGGTGAGTTAGAAGTGGCATTTGCTTGAAGTGAACAGGAAATAGTCAGAAAGGGATTCACTGCATATTATAGACCAGCAAGAGTCTTGCAAATAGATGCAGCAACATTACTGTTTCTTGATGAGATGTAAATATAACATGTATCAAATTTCAGTTGGCGTTTCATTAAAAGTTTCAAGATGCTGTTCATCAATTTGCCAATCCAGACAAGATTTATTGCTCGTCATACTCTCTGTGCACTTAGCACGATCTCCATTTGTTCCTAGGCTCACGAGTTGACATACATGAATCAGATACTATTCCATAGCTTCGCCCTCATCCTTGCATTCCTCCGTGCCCACTCGTCGATGTAATAATGAAAATACCGTAGTTCTCTGCTGCAGTATGATAAGCCTGCACGAGGATTACGGCGTCTCAATGTCGCCAATCCGATACATTGTTGCAGAGGGTGAACCAGACAGGGTGTTGATGTACATGATCGTTCTTGCTGCGTAGCTTGATATTGCATTGAAACAACATGTCGTTCTGTGAGCTAGTGTGAAGTCCATGAGCCACATTACGTTCAATTTTCGAAGATCAACATCGTGGACCGAGGCAACAACGCGTGTTTTCAAGTGAATTTAAGAGACGCGCATGGTGGAACCCTGACCAATGAGACATGGTATAACTTGAAGACTTTTAATGGAGGTGCCGATTGGACACCTTAGTCCCGTTTGTGATTCTCGAGCTTTTAGCATGATGGGTTGTTGTAACAGGTTTGACACAAAATAAATATACCCTGCACGTATAAACAGCACTCGTAGATTGTATCACTAAGTACATTGCTATCTTTCTTGCACTGGTAATTTCCATAATTGATGTCCTGCTGGAGCATCTGAATTCTATCTCGGCTGTCATCGTGCAGGCAGCAGTATCTGAGCTAAGACAGCGCAATGGTTTACACCCGGGCGTCCCTGTTGCTGTTTATACTCTCACTATTCGATATTGTCGCATCATGTGTACAGTTGGACCGGGTTTGGGTACGTTTGGCTGCCCTCCTATCGACGTGTTCAGCCTTGCGTGCTTCCTTCTCGGCACGTAGTCTATTTTGAAGTGGACGACAGTAAATTATTCTCCCTGCAGTTGCAAGGAGCCTTTGGACATCGTGTTTGTTGCCTTGTTCGCTTTCAACCGGCGCTGGCTCTTTCGCTCTGAACCGCGACCTGTGCATCGAAGCGCAGATAGCCGAAGTGTCCATGTTATGGATATTGTTGACTGGAGATATTATTTGCCCAATTAAAGATAGAGTTCTAACGAGCAGCTACATACGCCTGTGCTGGACGAGACGTGTGTCACGCCGTCCTCACTAACTAACTACACCCCCCATGTTCAGCTATCCGCTACTCTACATTATCGAAGAAGCTATCTACATCTGTTGCTGATACTTGATTACCTCCACGCAAGTACTCCACTTCGGTCATGACGTGCTAGAACCCGAGCTTCGCAATGAACGTCATTGTACTGCTCTTGCCATGTCGGTGTATATTGCATGTACGTACCCCGAATTTACTGAATCGCGAAGTTGATGGATGGCAAATGGTGATGATTGCGCTAAAACGTGGTGAAATTTAAGACCATGTATCTCAGCGCGCAATGAAGTGTTGCGGATGGCGTGCCACAGCGTGACGTGGAGAGCTCAAAAAAGGCGCCCGCAGGGTTTAGTGATGCATGTGTTATCGCTCTCAATACGTCTTCTTGGTCAATCTTCTGGTTGTTTGCGTACGAGTCACAGTGTTGGTATTTTCTCTGACAGCTGATTCAATGTCCGAGCTTAAACTGAACTCTTCAAATTTTGGTCTGAGGATTGCGGAA